>OMNV01016495.1:20996-47526 GCA_900303265.1 Brotula barbata | reverse complement strand
TGCAGACGTGAGATGGCTGCAGAGAGCCGTGATTCATGAGACCTGAGAAAACAGAGGCTCTGCTGAGACACAAACGCTCATCCCCGCTGCATGCTCTGTTATCAGATCCTCTAACCTGCTCACTACACATTCAAAAGCAGGTCAGGGTTGGGAGGCGTGCGAGGAGCGTGTGCGGGAAACATCCACGCCAGGCATATCTGTGAAAAATGGCTCTCATAAAACAGCGAGCAGACACGATGCTGAATTACGAGGACGCTATCGTGCCGTAAGCAGAGGACATGAGCTGAGGTTGTAATTACACAATCACTCATTTGCTCAGACACACACACACACCCGCACGTGTGCACGCGCGCACATTTGCACACAAGTATAAACAACAGTGTTATCGCTCCAAAATGTAGCTCGGTTGCAGATCTGAGGGATGGTGTGCAAACTGCAGCACAAAATCCAGGACTGTCTTACCTCTGGTACATTATTGTTCTCCAGGGGAACGTTGAGGTCGGAGCGCTGCTGTTTTCTAGGTTGCTCTGCACCGTTGCTCATCTGGGAGGTCAAACAGAAGAACAGGTGTGAGCAGAAGAAAAAATTTGAATACAATAGAACAGAATACAATTAACTCAAGTCAGATTCAGACTTATTCAAGTGGTTTAAGGGGCCAGATCGGGTTTTTATTAACCGTCTGAGAGCAGGAAATCAACCCTGTTTAGTCACATTAAATCCTGCTATAAAATGTAGATCATCTACTTTACAATAAGATCATTTACATCTACAAAACCGTTCTCAATGTCTTTAAACGCGCGTTAAAGTAGGTAGATTTTTCACTGTGTTAACATAGATTACATCAGTGGACATCAATTCATTCAAGCGCGTCAGAGTAAGAATCTCCCACATTCATTTCCGCAATCTCCTCCTTTTTGTTTGATGAGACAATAGTTGATGTGCGCATCCACCAATTATTTTCAAATTGCCATTCCAGTTAGTGATTACATTATATATATATATATCTCAATAACAATCGAGGGACAGATTTTGATTTTGAGTAGTAGGAGTTCTTCTTTGTGTTCTTCAGGGGTGACTCACGTGCTCGCTGATATTCAATAATTAATCCTTCTTGCATACAATATGTTCATTAGGATGACTTATCTCAATAATTCATCCTTTGAGTGCTCATAAGAGTGAATATGCTTTTGAAAATGTCAGCAGTTGCCGGGGAAATACACTTGATTCATTCGGACAAATGTGGAGCCGTTCTGTGGGAATTGGTGCGAGATCGTGGTCTGAGATGAGATCAAAAAGCAATGACAGCTGGTGGACCAGGCGGCCAGGTAAGGCGACCAAATGAACCACGTTCAGAAACTGTGTGAAATGTGGGCAGGAAACCCTCTTGAGGACAGTCCCTAGTGAGGAGCACATAAGGAAACTGAACTGGAAGGCGATCGGACGACGACGGTGAAATACAAACATACAAACCATCAGAATATGTGTACATATACTGAATATATACACTGTATCTCACGTTTTCTGCCACAGTGATCACCGCAATTTATAGTAAACTGGAAGCCTAAAAATGGTCCAAATCTGATTTATTCATCATATCATCATGCTGGGTGTAACACCTGTGTATTCAATAGGTTCCCACCACTATGAACATGAATAGCAGCTCGAACGCTTATGGGCTATGCATGGATGGTCCTGAGTGCATCAATGCATGATTCACTCACGCTCTTGGACTATGAGACCACACACCGCGGCAGTGCCAAAGGACATATCGCTACACTGCAAGCCAAGAAACGCTCACTGGTAGAGCTTTTTATACAGCGGACTAAAATATCAGAACTACTAACAGAAGAATCCTGCACTTGATAAACCGCAGCCAGTGGCGGAGATGTAAAAAAAGGAGAAGAAATGCAATTTGTGAATGATTTATGTAATCGCAAGTGAAGCGTCTCGTCCTTTACAAGTGACACAATTTTCTCTGTTTACTGTCGTTTGACCTACAATAATACTACTACGTGGTGTAGTGTGTGCACAACAAGGAAATACTGAATACACAATGTCGTGATTTTGTAGACTCTTACAGGAAAATGCTCATATATTTGAGAAGAGGAACGTCTACTCTTATTTCAGATCACTAGGAGAGCTTCCACGATTGAGAGGCCAGCTCTGCCTTTCCTCCCAGCCAGCGCTTTGCTTGCTCTCCTCTCTCACTCCATAGATGGAAATATACATTGAGCACACAGAAGCACGCAGGGGGCATTTACAGTCATTACCCCGCAAAGCAATCTCATAGCCTGCAAGAGCTGATTAACATTCAATTAATTGTATTATGAATTGATTCGAATTGAAATTTAAATCCTCCTGCCGACAAGAGCCCCCCTTCCTCCTTGGAGTGGCAATAATGAAAAGGGCAAAGGTGAAGTTGAAAGAAGCACACGCGTCGCCGTTGTCTATTTGAGAAAGAAAATTAACCGCGGCAGATGCGAGGCTATTGTCTTTCTTTCTAAACAGAGAGGTAAATGTAAATTCCTGATCAGTATTCAACGCGCTCTGCAAACATTCATTAAATTAATCAGATTCTTCTTGTTGTTGTTCTCGGGGATGGAATGCTAATCCGCGACGCTCGGCAAATCTGCCAGCGCGGCGCGACCTTGTATTTCCAGGAATCCAGACAAATGTTGAAATGTTGAAATTTAACATCTGTAAAACCAGCGATCGGCGTGTGCGCCGTGAGCCAGCGGTTCTGCTGTAAGAGTAAATCCGTAGGCCGACCCCCATCTGCTGGACGGATCGATTGCTTGGTTAATGTGTGCTTGTTCCACCGAGATTTCATTGGTGGACAAATGGATTTTTAGGAAGGGTGTGTCTGACTCTGCACTCTACACACTGCTGCAGTCATCCGTTCCCTTCGTGATCGTTACTACGGAATGTTTTTACTTTGAGTTCATCATAAAAATCTCACGTTTGTGGCCTATTTATATATTTAGCACAACAATTCCTCAGGCTTCCAATTGTTTTGTGGTACCTCACACAGCTCAGTCTTTGGAAACTTAAAAGGTCCATTATCCTGATGTATCCATCCACTGGTTGACTCTATTACCCTATCAGCCTAAAGAAACGATTAAAACTATTTTATGTTCTCAACCTTTCTGAGATATAATTAACACTACAGCCAGCAGGTCCCGTCCCCGCAGGAAATGCCCGTATGTCAAATGGGCTCAAATGAAACAATAAATTACAGCCGTAATGCAGTGAGGGATACTAAACATAATTAAATACATAAAATGCAGCTGTAATAAAGTCTTTATCAAGTTGAAAGTCTTTTTTTTTCAGGTTCATTTACAAATTGAGGTAGCCTATAGATAAGGGACCATTGATTTAATTGGTCTGTAATATCCACATACTTCCTTTTTTTACGGGCAAAATCTCTTTAAGGTCATTCGTTCTACATCAATTAACAGGATGACTAACTTTACCTGGTTTTCAAATTGAAAATATGCCATAGTTTACACATTTTTTTAACTCAATTGAGCATATTTGTTGTAAGCCAGTGAACTCGTCAGATAATAACTGTACACAATTAATAAAGGTTTTTATCTTACGGTTCCGGCTGAACACGTTGTCTAAGGAAAAATGACAGACTGCGCTCTGAACCTTCAACACTGAAGGATAAGACTATGAAATATGATTCATTCAACTATTAAAATGGTCAGTGTGATGGCAGTACTGTTAATTTATCAGGCAGGCTGTAATGTATAACTTTGATATACACCCAAAAATGTCATACTTTCTTTATTTACCACCTAATTTATCTATATAAGTCAAATAGGAAATTGAACTGGCGAACACTTCTCCTAAAATCTGCCATTGTGATGACGATAAGGGAAATTTCATCGTGTTCCAAAATGAGAAGCAAACACAAAGGCTTGTGCTTTTAGTATTTTGGGCATGAACAGATGGTCCAACAAGTAAAAGTCCAATTACTAAAAAGTAAATAAAAAAAGAAGGGCTTGACAGAAGCAAACATGTGTTATGTTGGGAAACGGGCTCCAAATGTCTTGTGCCCGGGCTGAGGACGATGACAAGAAGAATCAACGGAACACACACAAGGTCAGAGCCAGGGTGTGTTTGGCTCCGAGCCTCACACTAAAACCGAAATGGAGAAACAAATATGCGAGGAAAAGACGAGCGAAGGATCAGACGGGCAGCAGCGAAGGTTTCAGTCAGACGACCCTCAGATACGGAAATGCAGCTACTTGCTCTTGATGGGAATAAAATTTAAATCTAAACCACTAATAAGTAAACATCCCAGACAAGTATAATTTGAATTAATGCCTATGAATCCATTATGTGATGTTTGATATGCTTGAATGGTATTCTGAGCTCCCCTGGCTGGTACGTGGGCCTGTGTACTGTCAGCTTACTGCAGGGATGATTTAACTTGAGCGCAAACACACACAAAAATAGGAAATCTAAAAGTGAGAGTTATCTGCTTTGAAAGTTAGGGTGGAAATTGGAAAACAGCGAGTGATTATTTGGCACAATTTGAAGAGTGAGCAAAAATGAATCCAAAAAAAAAAGGCTAACAAAGGATAAAGGATGGCGTTTATTCTGCTGAAATAGAATATTTTTAGCCTCACTTGAACTAAAAGCATTAAAGTGCTCATTGAGGGGAGTTGAACCCAGTAGGTGATGGGATGGATCATCCTTTATAAATAGGTAGAAGCTCCACAGAAATGATATACAGCCATTCCAGTCCTACACAGAAAACTCTGTATCAGAAAGGATAAAAGTTCGAACCTAAACTGTAATCTGTGCCGAAATTGTAGCATTGATTGGAATAGAAGTTGAAAGTATTGTCTGTAAGATTTACTGAGTGTATTTATAATTACAAATAAAAGACAACCTCTCAACTCCTAATTAATGGGCATTAGACCTTACTGTAGGACAAATCCAAATAGCTGATTGGACAAATAAAAACCAATAAAACCTCCCTTTTTCCCTCCTGGAGGTTGACTCAGAGAGGATATCCTGGTCCTAAATAGTTTAAGAGGTAGGAGACTAAGGTGGGTTTGGTGACCTGGAGGGTTTGGACCCTCGTCCTGTAACCATGAGCTTCAAAGTGACATCACTGTGTCTCATAGATAATTATAGAAACACTTGACGATGGAATCATCTTCATTAAATTTCATTTTGAATTCTAATGAAAGGCCCAAAATTTCCAAAGTCACCATATATAAGCGAAGTAAGAGTTAGCATTATTGTTGTTGTTATCATAACTTTTTATGTGGTTTTAAAGGTTGTTGTTGTTTTTTAAATAACCCTGAAATATTTGCCCCTAAAATCTTATAAAATGCCAATTCATTTACAAGCATTTGAGTTAACCAAATATTATTTCCCACACTGATGCTTAAAGATAAAGCTTATAGCACTGTTTAAAATAAGATAGAGCGACGTACTCACACGCAACATATTCTCATTCTGTGTGTGATCGCGCTGCTTTGTAACGCTGTGCGGCAGATTCACCGTTGTCCTCTTTTGAACTGTCGTGTTAAAATAATGCATGCAGACCATTTATCTGGTAACAGGAGGACAGTGCAAATGAACCGTCTAAGTCTGGGGTCACTGGATTCAGCACTACCCGGTACACAGAGTACATCCGTTTGAATGTAGATGCACTGCCTGACCCAGTTCTCTGCTACAATATGCTAACCCCAAATAATCTACAAAACATGTGTGCTCACTGTGGTGGTGCAGGTGTGTATCAGCCCCTCGTTTTACCATCAGACTTTTACAAACTGGGGAAGCTCTCTCTCTCTGTGTGTGTGCCAGTACAGTATGTACATTCATCCAACTGTGCGAAAGATGTAGATGGCGAGGATGACATCTCAAGGTAGCATAGGGGAGGAGGGGAGAACGGCTCCAGTTTTTCTCTAGATGGCAATAAGAGACCTGTCACCTGTAACTCATCTTTATCTCCTCGCCACAAATCTCCCTTTAATCACATCCACGGGCAGGGTGGAGCGTTAAAAAAGACGGTTATACAGCGCATCTGTGAATGCTCCTCACTATATCTTCTTCATATTAGCTTTGTTGTGCGGCTATGTTCCTTCATTCCCTCTTTGTGCTTTTCTATGTACGGTAAAGTATGACATCATTAGGAGCATATTGTATGTGACATCCTACATTTATGAGGCTTATTACATTAAGGCTGGGTTGAGATGAGGGTGAGAGAGGGGGGATGCTGCTGCACTGTGCTGAGTTCAAGTCATTCAGTTCTTTTATTTTGAAGTTCTGTGTGTCACTGTCTGAAAAATGGAAAAACGGAGTCATTGCAATAGCATTCAGCTTTGCGCTTTGGAGGGAAAATGTTTTTAATCCACCCTGAATCATTCAAATGTGACCTTGTCTTTTAATCATGGCTTCAGTTTCTCATGGATAATTTAATTGCGCTCTAGCTTTATGTAACTGCCAAAGACGGCAACTGTTATGGGGATCATGTAAGCCAGAGATGACACAAACCTGAGTTCAAATTCAGAATGTCCTTAGAGCAAGGATTGTTGCTGAACTCATGCTGGATTGAAGCGGTATTGTCATGTCCCAGGATGTAGGGCGACTCGATTCCACTCAATTGAATTACGTTTTTGTGAATGACTTTTTTGAATGAGGGTTTCTGTGTTTCAGTGAGTGCCTGTGTGTGTCTGTGTGTCTCTCTGTCGGTATCTCTCATATTGTCAAAATAGGCCAAGAGCCAGTTAGATCCAGGCCAACAAAAGCTTGTGTACTTTCTTACTCTCTGTTTCCAAGACATGTTCATTTGTAAAACTGCTTGAGATCAGATTTTCAGTTCAAAAATCGATTTATTTCACAATTAACTGTGTGAGAGCAGATCTGGCGACAAAACTACTCGGAGGATGCGCCGCCTCTGTTTTGTGACATCTCTACACTGCACACTGTAGAACTCACAGCATCAAACGATATTTGATGTAACTGCTGAATACATTTATGTTTATATTGATTTGGGAACTCAAGGCTGCCATAAGTAATGTGGCAGCAGTCACAAGTTCACCGTCTGTGAAAAAAGCTCACCTGATCCTGGGCCCATCTCTGCCTGTCCTCGGGGGAGCGTGGATGTGGTTTGATGCCTCTCTGGAGGTCGGGGTTGTTGTGGTGCATGGAGGGCAGGTTAAGGGACTTGGGCCTGCTGTCATGGTGGTGGTGAGGTGGAGGGTAGGGGGTCGTGTCAGGCTTGGCGTGAGAGTAACCGCCTGGTGCAGGATCTTGCGTTAGCTCCTCTGGGCTTTGGTCGGTGCCGCTGCTTAGACTCCCCATGCTCATGCTCATCTTTATCTCAGCAACAATTTGATCAATGTCCTCCTCCGCCTCCTCCCCTGTCTCCCCCTCCACCACCATCACCTTGCGTCCACGATATGGGGAGACTTGCACCGAGTTGCCATTGTCCTCTGGGGCATAGTAGTCTCCGGTGTAAGCTCTTCCGTGTCGCTCCTCCTCGTCGCCGTCCTCGTCTTCGTCTTCGTTAGGGCAGTACTCCTCGCTCTCTGCCTCCTCCTCTTCCTCTCCGTCGGGGTGTATGGAGGGCTGGTGGCGGTGATGATGATGGAGTTGGTGGTGATGATGGTGGTGGTGGTCCAGGATGGGTTCTGGCCGTCCGTTGTATATCTGTTCGTCTGGATCTTGCTCCACCACCTCACAGCGAACCTCCCCGTCTCCCTCCACCCACTCCTCCACCCTGTGTCTCTCTCGGCCGGCCCACTGCTCCTGTCTGACCTGCCCCTCCTCTCTCCACTCTTCCCTCGCCTCCTCTTCTCCCTCTCTCCACTCTTCCCTCACTTCTGCCTCCTCTTCTCTCCATTCTTCCCTCACCACGCCTTCTCCCTCCTCGTCTTCCACCCATTCCTCTTCTCTTACCTCCCCCTCTCCCTCCTCCCCCTCAGCCCATCCTTCTACAGCCTCCTGGCATTCTTCTGTGTGGGTCCCTCCTGGTTGGGCAGTTGGGTCACCCTGGCTGTGGCTGTGGTTGCAGTCTCCCTGGCTGCTGCAATCCATACCCTCCAGATAGCTGTCGTCCTCTGGGCAGTAACGGATGTAATAAGTCACACCTTCATCCTCCTCTGCCAGACCTGGAGGAGTTTAGGATCATAAACACTCACTGAATGATAGATAGATGGATGGATGGATGGATAGACAGATGGATGGATGATAGATAGATAGATAGACAGATGGATGGATGATAGCTAGATAGATAGATAGCTAGATAGATAGATATAAAGATAGATAGTTAAAGAAATAAAGTACAGGGAATGTCATCTCACCATCATCATAGTCTTCCTCATCTTCCGAGGTGTTGTTGATGTAATCGGAGCTGGAGTCTTCATCCAGGCTGTCAGCTCCACCGTGGAAGTCTGCCTGTTCAGGGTCTTGTTGGTGGTGTTCATGGTTGTGTTCCGGTGTGGGGGGTGTCGCTGGCCGCCGCTCCTCCAGTTCTCCATCTGCTTGGCTGCTGTAGCGCGTCTCTTCAACCTCCGCCTCCGCCTCCGTTTCCGGCTGGTTGCGACCCAAATCCTCAGACTTGGGACAAGCGTATTGTGCCTTGCAATGTCGGGGAAGGTGCTTCTGATCATGTGACTCTTTGGGGTAGCGGACCGGGCGTTGCCGCGGGGGGAGAGCTTTCAGACCACATGACTCTGTAGGATGAGGGGCAGGACAGGGGCTGGGGACCGGAGGAGCCATGCTGTTTCCTCCACTGGTCCCTGGCCTCTTCCTATGAGCCATGACTGGTGGCTTACTGGCCATGCATTGTTATTGGTTTAAACCTGGAAGACATAAAACACAGGGGTGCTTCTTTAGAGCCAAGGCTTCAAATATATATTATGACTTTACATATACAAGAAACAAGAAAGAGCTATTTTATGTCTATTGTATAATCCATCCTGCCATCAAACCTGCTGAGAGATTCCTTGATCGAGCACCAACCTCTCTATTTATCTCCTTTCTCGACACTTTGCTTGACAAACTGATGTATTGCAGAACCTTCTCCCTTTTACTTTATGCACAATCAGGGCAGCACTTTTGTGCTTACATAGCACAACTCCGACTTCAACAACACAACTGCAGGCTCAATATATCCCTCTGGTTCTGGGTCCCAGAACAAAAGACACAAAGATTAAAGCCTTCGCAATCGTGCTGCCTTCACCTAAAGCTAACACGACAGTGACAAACAAGAAATCGATGGTTAAATCAAGGTTGGACACAGGTGCGGCATGCGGCCACCAATAGTATCAGCTTTGATTTGCAGATGATCTGTTAATCGAGAGTAGTATCGATCCTCCAGTAGCTTGTTGGCTGCGCATCAACGAGGGACACGATGAAGTCCATTGCTATGCAAGAACTTGTTAATCAGTAAAGCAGCAAGCAGCCCAATGGCCTTTTTGTAAGGCTGACAGCAATTATTTCCATTCATTTATGCTCACTGCAAGGTTATTTGAACTCCAAAAACAGATAGGTGGTGTATATGTGAAGAGTTTCCACACATTATCTACCAGCTGACTGTATTATTCGTTACTCTCAATATTGTTTGACCAAACCAGTGAACACGTCACATCTGCACGGGGCTCACAGGGTGTTTCCATATAATCCGTACAAAAGAAAAAACCTTTCTTAAAGCCGAGGATGATGATGTCACTACTAATTAGTGTCCTCTCAGGAACGTAAAGTATAATATATAAAATATAGAGGTTCATCGTATGCATCAAGGCAAGACAATACTCCGATTATGTCTCTGACTCTCAATGATAAAATTTGACAGGTTTTTGCTGACAGAGCAAAAACATTATAACTGCTTCCAGAATGATTGATCAAATGTAATTGTCGTTGCTACAGTGTATATATATATATAGATGATAAGTAAAGCCAAGAAATAAATCATAACTTATGTGCCAAAACATAGGAGTAGTTATTACAGCGCCACCATCAGGCCGACCCAGCCCAAACTGTAATGAAATCTTCCCGGGATTACGTCCAGCCATGAAATTCGGTCTATAATATAACTTTTCTATGACATTAAGGGCTGTTGAAATCGAGAATAAAGTCCTCTGATCGCTGCAGCACACAAAACTCCCAAACAGGAAAAGCACGCACAAAAACGAAGGCAAGCATCCTCCTCCGCACACAGATATGAGTGCGAGAGCCATCAAAGCACATTACATTAAGTGTTATACACTAGTAGCATCTATTGAAATTGGCATTCCACCGAAGAAATGAAATTGCAGGCTGGTGAACACAAAGTCACACAAATCATCACGACTATGTGGCTCCTTCGCAATCCTCCACCTGGGGAAGGTGTTGACAAAAATCAGCCACAAGGCCCCACCAGACAGTTTAGTGATACGTTTGCGACTGTGACACTTTCACAGTTGAGAGGCAAGCTTCATTGATTTCTGGTCGACCAACACGCTGTAAAAAAACAGGAGGGACCTGTCACCAGTCACCAGAGAAGATGACAGTTTTACCTCCAAAATGACATCTTTCTCCATGATATCCCAAAAAGTCCTGTCAGCTGCCTCGTACGTCTTCCTGTTACCCTTCATAACTTCAAACAATCCTTAAAATACAACTCCATGCCCTCAGAAGAAGACGGTGAAAGCACTGAATTATCCAGAATTTAATTCTTTAGTGTGCATCCAAAGTGGGTGTAGGGGCGGCCATGTTTTCTACACCCTCTCCTCACACTATTGTTGTGGTCTGCAAGACGTGTCGCAAGACCAAAGCAGCAAATTGCGACCAAGACAACTGCAGATAAAGAGAACAAAACTGCCGATCTTTGGAAACGATGGGAAATATTGTTTGCCGACCCAAACTTAAAGGCGCTCAAGCTGTGACGGCATGGGGGAAGCAATGGATAAACAAAAACAGAATAACAAATTACGATTTTAACAAACAGTTGATGGAGTTCAGAGCGTGGATTCGGCATTTCTCCTCTCTGACACCTTTTTATGCCTCGTTCTGTCACCAGTCACAGTATTGTTGTGCCACGCTCCTCAGTTGCCATGAACAACTGCCCTCCGAGGGGGTGTTGATGCTGCTTCCCTCAATTTTCCTTCCTCATAATTAAATTTTCCATCACCAGTGATTACAACGGTTAATTATCCCTGCATACATATTCCGTCCAAAACACACACACACACAAATGCAGACACACACACACAAAGACACACATCGAGGGCTGTTCCTTAGGTAGCCGAGTCGGTCTACCTCATACGTGAAGCTGCACGGAAATACTGACTTAAGCACTTGAGCTGACTGGAGGCTACTAAACTCACAGGAACAGACACACATGCACACACACACACACACACACACACACGCACACCTGATTAATAGATACACATGTACATTCAAGCAGAGTGTACCACCGGGTTTAAGATGGGTCAACCCAACACACAGGCTTTCTACCCTGGAGTTTGTTTAACCAATGATCAAGCAGTACACACACGCACACACACACATTTAAATCTAGCACAGACTGTTTCCCTTACCTGATGTCCTGAGCTGGGATGTGGTGTAGAATAACACTCAGATCTGTTCTAACAACG
This sequence comes from Brotula barbata, assembly GCA_900303265.1. NCBI lineage: Eukaryota > Metazoa > Chordata > Actinopteri > Ophidiiformes > Ophidiidae > Brotula > Brotula barbata. Next base: position 35,917 of record OMNV01016495.1, on the reverse strand, counting down.
GCTCCATCCTCCCTCCCATCTCTCCTCGCTCCTCCCTTCCCCCACCAGCTGCTACCCAGCAAGAACCTCCCTCCCTCCCTCCTTCCCTCCCTGCTTCTTCTTCCAAATTATACACCAGCATCCTCCAACAGGAGCTCAGCCCCGCCTCATCCAGCCCCCCAGGGCTAACTATGAGGCTAAGGATTGGTAACTATGGGTAACTGCATCCTCCTGGGACAGATACTCTTTGACCTCTTCTTTGTTGCTCCTCCTGGATTGACAAGCCCTCCTTTTGTGACGTGGTACTGCCTAAGCATTGGAGTATTTGTGTTTGGAGTCATGATTTTTCTGTCATTGTATCTTTTCTGCGTGCTGATTTATCGCCAGTACTAATGTGGAAATTGTGCTCGTCACAAACCAGGTGGCTGTTCCCACATCTCCTTTGTCTGCCATGCATTTTCAGATTAGGATTCAATTTATTGAATTTGCACACATTTGTACATCAGTGTTAATACATTCATAAGAGGCAGGGCATCTGTCCCACCTGTTCAACGGCATTAGAGCTAATGAGCATGAACAATGCAACAAAGCAACAAGCTACTGACGGTTTAAACTAGACTGTACTGTTTCAATGAAGTAGTTAACTACAATACAAGCTCCTGAAAAACTACGCTCAAGCTACTTTAATGGGTAATATTAAACATTATGTAATAATTTAAATAGTTTTAAAAAGAATAAAGTAACTCAGTGATGTCTATATCTTAAAATTAAATTACAAATCAGTTTGGACATGACAAGTAGGTGCTTATCTTTTTAAAAGCTACACAGCTACTCGAGAAAAAGAGTCATTTACTGGGAAAACATTTCCTCTCACCATTCTGTTTTAACTTGGAAGGTGAACCTCAGATTTTAGATTGGCATGCACAAAGCAAGCATCACTCAGAGTCTTTACCTGTAAAGATTATGATGAAAAAATGCCCTTGTCCTTTGAGAAAATTTGTGAGATTTTCATATTTTGAATTTTGAATTTTTGATATTTTGATTCCAAGACATTTCCAAGGACTTTTTAAATCGTACAAAACTATGTTAAAAGAGACGTTAAGTTTAGCATTCTCATTGACAGGTTGTCCAAACCTCCAGAAAGCTCAGTGGGACCAGAGAGACTAGAGGAAATGAAGGGGGATGCTATGGGGAATCAGTATCATGTTTGCTCTATTGATTCACACACTCACACACCTACACACACAATCATCCCCCACAAATGTGCTAAAATGTAGGTAGCTTTCCGGGCTCCAGTGGTTACCTTCATTACTATAAAAGGTTAACACACACATACACACAGAGACACACCATGGCACGCCAGCCTCCCGGCCTGCTCTCTCCCAACTGGCTGCTTTGAGCTGCAGCTGGGGAGCGTTTGTGCAGGTCTGTCTGCGGAGACAGACCTATTCATGACTGCCAGAAAACACTGCAGCTACAGTAAGATACAGCTTTAAATCACCCCCTGACACTTCCCTTGTTTGGATGACAAATGTCTCAAAGTGTGTGTGTGGTTGTGTGTGCGTGTGTGTGTAAAAGCAGGGCTGAGGAGTGCACAGAGGATGAATCTGAAAGCAGCAGATGGCTCGGTCAGAGTGTGGGCCTCGGGAATACTAATGCCTCTGCTTTGAATTCTAAGTGATGACCTCTGTTCACACCGGTGATTCAGTTTGGGTTCAACAGGGAAGATGGAAGGACAGAACGGACGAGAATGTGAAAAAACGTGTAGTAACTCAAGAATGAATGTTTCTTTAAATATAAGAGGTGAGAGGAAACAGCGATTCGATTCGATAACATATGGGCACGTGGCTAACTCAGCAGCAGCTAAGCTGAGCTAAACGAAGCTATGTTGCCTGGTGCGGGCAGAAAAGTGGTCCGCTTCCTCAGTTAGGGATCTGTAAGTCAAATAGCAACAAAAACATAACACATTTTTTCAACCGAACCACATTTTCGAGTGACCTATCAAAGTAAAAGGACTTTGCAGTTGGCGTTGCTTCATTAGCATACGGTTGTGGTCCTGCAGCTAATGGGAAATGTGTGTATATTTGTTTGAATGCTGCATATTCACTTTATTTTGCTTAGCTTCATATTTTAAATATTATTTTCTGCTATTGTTCCACCTCCATTTTTCCACATCATAAATAAATATTGTGTTGACAACTAACTACTGTTATCCTGTTGTATGCTAATATGGTTCTACTTGTATTAGTTCTTGTATTATGGTTGTATCAGCGAGGTCTCTGTCAATTCCTGCCTCTGTTAATATTCAAAGAAAAACATATTGATTGATTTTATTTGAAATGATTGATTAAATCCTCGTGTTTTATGTGGCAAGTAAGTCCCTAACATTCTCATTTGTGTTCTGGTGACAATACACAGCATGGATCTAATCTCTGCAGTGTCTTTCCACTGACAAGTGTGACTAACATGACAGGTGTCTGTGGGGGGTGAGATAATCTCATTTCTAAATGACACTAATGTTAAGAAATTGGCTAATACCTCCTACAAACTGTGAGAATGTGGCTATTTACCACTATAAATTCATTGCTTGTCACAAAACTGTCAACAATGATGCAAGACGGGTGTGCGATAAATGCTATGTTGTGAGATGCAACAATAAACAAGGAAAGAGAAACCGTTACAAAAGAATGCATCATCTTGTATACTAAAGTTGAAGCACTTGGGACCAGCAGTAGCCTTTAAAACATGAAACGACTACATTTTTCACATAGTCAGAAGTTTGCCTCGGGTTGTGTTCGATGGCGAGAGCTTTAAATTGGTCATCGGTACAATTAAGGTCCACTGTGTTGGATGGACCAACGATTTCATCCAAATTGTTGCACGATTCTTAACTTCCTGCCACAAGATAAGATCTGTAAGGCTTTCCTTCCTCCTTCGTACTTCTTAAAGGTCCTCTCGTGAGATTAGCCACCCATAGACATCCACTTGTCTTATACTCTTCCATCGTCAAGACATTTTTGTGAGTTTTATTTCGTGATTTTGACACCATCACGCAATGCTTCTTTTCATTTTTTTCTCACATTTGCCAGAGGCTTGGCTCTTTTCTAAGTGCAAGCGCTATCATGCGTAGGGAGTGAAAGTGCTGAGGGGAGTGGGGATGCTGATTTCGCCTGTAGGCAGACGCAGCTTTTTAGAAAGTGGGAGCATCACATTCTCTCTCAATCCAAGATCGCCCTGCGAGCATGAAGCAACTCGTTTTGTGGTGCTCGGCACACTGTTGAAGACTTCGTGTGGAACCAAAAATACATTTATTTAATGAAAATAAATAGTAAACGAGGGTGGCGATCGAGGGTGTGGGGTGAACATGTAATGTGTTTCATCTTACACACATGCAGGAACAAAGCGGAGGGACGGAGCGTTGTGATTTCATTATCTACCTAATCAAATGTGCTATTTTTGATCACTGGGCGAGCGTACCATTAAATTGGTGCGAAGTGGCAGTGCTGTTTTGACATAACTTGTTGGGACTGCAAGCAAATGATAATGTCAGGTCCTGCTCTCTTGTTCTCACTCTCCATTGAACGGAGGCGTGTTTGTTCTTTCTAATGACTGTGGGTGAGGCATGGCCGTGGCTGTGGAGATGTTCTAGTCAGTTATTCCATTGTATTGAATATAGTTGTGAATATAACTTGATCTAGTATTAAAATATTGAATTGTACCTACAGTGCAGTTAAGTAATGTCTCATATGTGCCCCTTTTTGTCCATATTGTGGTGTGAATTCTGCCACTACATATTTTCACTCTACCTCACGGTCTGGGATAAAAACTCACCTCCAATGCTGTCTCGTTCTTTCACCTCTCAGTGAAAGGGGCCTCATTGAAGGTCTGCCAGACTGGTATATGGAGGCACTGGATTCACAGGCAGGTTCCACACAGACAGTGAGAATGGAGTGAAAAGAATGTTCTCTGTTTCATTACTTTTGAAGATGGAGCTGAGGAAATAGCTGTCTCGAATGTAGAGCTCTCTCTCTCTCTCTCTCTCTCGCCCATGACATTTCTTGAAATTGTAATGGAGTCTAAAGGCCTCACTATGCTTCAAAAGACCCAGTTCAAAGAAAGCAACCATGTTTATATCTTTCGGAATGCCCACTGTTGAGAGCTTGTCATATTGGAGTGGGAACGGGTGGTTTACAGGAAAAGTGCAGTTTCTGACATCTTTGATGCAAAAAATCGTCTGAACACAGAGAATGGTGCACAGTTTCTCCTGGACGGTACTCCTGGTGCAGCACAGAGTTGTAAGCTTGGTCAGTGATGATGACAGAAATGTGAAGAAAGACAAAAGAGAGGTGGAGAGGGAAGAAATGTTGATGATGTTGCCAAACTTCCATCCATCCATCCACCCACCCATCCATCCTCTAGTGATCCAGTAGAAAAATAAATTTAAATTAATTTTTTTTTTGTTGATTACAATGGTTGTTGAGTTGGAGGTTTCCCACCTCTTCACTGTTTTTTTCCATCACTCCCTCTCTTGGCCTCTGGAAATGTGATAGCAGATCGGAATCGGTTGATGGGCTCAACGGTCAGAACCACAAAAAGAAACTGATACCAAAACCACCTTGTATTACATGGGTCACTTTAGTTAGATTTACAGCGTCCAAGCCTAAAGAGGAAAATTCTCTATTAATCACGCGAAGCACAGCATCAGGTTACAGAGCATGTCGGCAGTCTCTTATTCAAGCATTCTCCTGACAAGTACGGCCAAAAAGGGGAACTGGGTCATTCTGGTTTCTAGAGGCAACACACCTGCTAGTAGCTACTCTCTAATGGACTGTGAGGTTAATTTTCTGCCAATAAACCAACTGTGCTATTACGGTTTGTCAAAAAATAACCTGAAATTCAAGCATGCTGAGGAGGAATCTAAATTTCCCTGACACCGGCCGTGGAAGGACTCTCTGTGGTCAGTAAGAGGATCGCGGCTGCCTTTTATGAGGCGGCCCGTCGTCTTTATTAGGTCAGCCCTGATCTCACCGCCTCGTAAAACATTCAACTCTTTCACTGACGCAACATTAAGAACGGGTAGATATACAGTCAAGTGTAATGATTTGACCAAACCCTATCAGCGAGAAATAGAGAGAGAGAAAGAGAGAGAGACAGAGAGAAGAGATGATTTCCCTTCAGCTGTCTCATTGAGATTCAGTGTTTGTTCTCCCGCAGCCTCCCACTCACTTCAGGACGAGTACGAGAGAACGACGCAGGAGGCAGGAAGGGAAAGAACGCAGAGACTCGGAAAGGTGCAGGACCACAAAAAGCATCACTCGCTCCCCCACTATTCCGCTTGCCAATGCCCATCTCACCACTTCAACCACAACACTACAGACACACCCTCCTCCTTCACCCCTGACTGTTACTATGGTGATTCTTTGTTTCCCAGTGCAGTGTCTCAAAGGAGGCCTGCCTCAGCCAACCATCAACCACCACACGGGCCAAATAACTCTTTCTCCACAACAAATCAACACCATAATGGACGCACACGCTATTCGAACAATAAACTATTTCAGCAGTGTTGGTAAAAATAAACATGGTCAGCGGTCTTGGGTGCATTTGTCAGAACAAATTATGTCAGAGTAAATCAACCACATGTCTTGGTTTTATGAGTCAGCAGTGGCTCCAAACTCCAGGAACAGAAACAAGTCATAGAACTGGGGCTGTGTATCATTTCAAGAATGACCACGCTGGCTGTGCCCTGCAGGGGGCAGAAACTACATCTAACCCAACAACAGGATCAAAAATCTGTTATTCAGAGTGAGCCAGGGCCAATTTCTTGCTATTTTAATCTAATTATGGGCTTCACAAGTTATTGAAAAAAAGTGTCTATTTTCTATGAATAATTACTGTTTGACATGCATGTAAACATCCTGACAGACTGACATTGTTATGTATTCAACTAATCTTTTCATTTGTTCATTTAGTGAGAATTTTGGGCATTAGAGTGGCCAGTCAGGGTAATTGTAATTAACATATTATGATATATATATCTATAACATGACAATATTATAAAACGTGTTACACGACAGAATTTTCCCGTGTATATTACTACACGCATGTGGTAATGTGGTAAGTTGGCCTACATATTAAGATGAAGCACTCTCCAAAGTTTGCCTGGCGACAAGCCCAGCTTGGAGGGAGCTAAACACAGCTAAATGGCCCCAAAGGGAGCCAGATACTGGGACAATTTCACAGGGTTTAATTGAAGCTGTCAAATGGATTTGCTTAACTTGTTGGTGAGAGGGAATGTAACACTGTGAACTTAGGGAAGAAAAACAGTAAAAGCAGCCATGACATCAAATGAATAACCAGCGTGCACATGAGGGGAAAGATTTTTGTTCTGCTTATAATGAGAAAACTTTGTGCCTCCGCCACATTGCCTACCTCGCAGGCCAAAATGTGACAGCAAAATAAATGGCTGTAATCTGGCTAGCTAAATAAAAAGAGGATGAGATAATAAAGATTGCCGAGATGCTGCTAATTAAAAAGTGTGGCTGTTTGTTCAGTCTGCTGAATAAATAAGACAGTTAAACCATACAAGACCAAAACGGAGCCGCTAATTATTTGTCTTTGAAAGGGGATAAGCTATTATTTGAGGGCTTAAGTCCCAGGAAAAAAGGCCGGCCAATACGATTAACAAAAACAAAAAAGGTAAAAGCTACAAATTTAATAATATGGAAAACGTTTTTCATTAAACCTTCTCATTGATTATTTGTTTTCTCAGCAGAGACTGACTGTTAAACCGAGGGCTTAAACAGACATCACACATACCGAGTGGGACTTTGTGAATGACAGCTTGAAAGTCAGACTCATGTCGTGCCAAAATGTGCAGAATCTTATAAGACAATCCCTGAATTAGCACAGCGATGTTATGATAGCATAATGTGATGATGAGTCTTGTGTGTGTTCCTGGGATAACCTTCAGAGAGGCTTTGGCATGGAAACACACTAAGACTTGTAGGAATCCATGTTTAAAGAGAGATTATATTTCTTTACTAGTCTTGTGTAATCTATATTATAGAAAGATTCACACAAAACCCATAGTGAGAGCACAACAAAGACCTAAAAGTTACTTGACCTTTTCTGGTTTTCTGTTCTCTGCATTTCTTTTCACAGTAAAAGACATGACCATCACTCTGCCTAAGAAAGTCAAACACGTTTAATGTAGACTTGCAAAACTTTAAAATCCAGTCCAATGAAATCCAGTCAACTAGCACAAAATAAAAAAAAAAAATCACATTCTTATGGCTGTGATCTGCTCTTTCTTCTCTATGCTAAAAAATGTAAAAACATATGAAATGAATGAAACCCCTGCAAAGGTCACTCAATTAGTATAGAGAAAAATGTTGCACACAAATACGTTCCAGTTCTAAGCAAGTGGGAATGTATGTTTAAAAAAAAAAAAATTCACTGAACAAGGAAATAAAAAACTGGAGACTAAGGAGACTAAGGAGCCTTGAACAAAAATAATGACTATTCATTATTTATTTCCTTCTATAAATATTTTGTAAGTTGTCCTGTTGGATTCCTTTTTCATAGAAATGAGATGAAGGTTGTTCACTTAAACTTCAAATAAAAAGTTTTCATTCTTTTGAAAATGTTCTTTTAAATCTTTTAATTTCCTTCCTGCAAGTGCAGCAGGAAATCAGTATGATTCTGACAACAATAAATAATAAAAATCAGATCATCAGTGATTGTTATGTACATCTATGAAGACATATACGGAGGCCCAGAACGGTCGCGCTTACAATTATTTTTTAATGCCGTTATCTTGAGATCACAAGTTAATTATTCCATTATCTCAAGATGATAAAAGTTGTTTTCTCATGATCAAAGATTATTTCATCATGAGAAAACGCTGTTTGCTTTCTCAAGATAACAAGATAATTGTGGAGAAGTTGAAAATTGTGTCTGGTTCATTTTATACTTCTTATTTCAGCCTTCAGGACCACTGTCATGACTGTCGGACTTGAGGCATAAATGTGTAGTTTCTTCCTCTGATGAACATTATAAGTGAGAGGAAACACATTTTTGTTTTCTGAAGATAACAAGATCAGTTAACCTGTTGTCACTCGAGCTAATGGAATAATTTACTTGTGATCTCGAGATAACATCATTAAAAAAATTATTGCTAGCATGACCATTCTCAGCTTCCATAGAAATGTCGCAGAATGTGAACATGTAACTTTGCTAAATCTATCTTACTGACTTTCCAATAGTTTCCTTACTTTCCTTTTTTCACACTAATCTTTCACTTATGTCCAAGATTGGTGTGTTGCATGGTACATGTCACTCAGTGAAAGATGGGCATAATACAGCTGTAATCTGAGTCAGAGTTTCTGATGCATGTATGATTGTGAATGCAATTGGACCACGAGAACACATATTCGCATCGTAATAGGATCTCAATCACAACTAGCCAAGTGTGCACATTTTAAAATGATACAATTTCCAGGAAATTTACATCCAAACAAGGTCACTGACATTTTTTTGTACGTTGAAGCATTCTGTATTCATTTAGTCTTCATTTACCTGGTCCATCGCTGGTAGAAGAGACCTCTAAGGGTCAACAGAATCTGTTGACCATCAGTGAAAAGCATCGAAAAGTGACCTCACATAAAACATAGTTAGATACAAATATGTTCGCTGTTGACTAAAAAACATAATTTTTCATAGGTTGGTTCTCAGTTTGCAGCTTTTGTGATGTTGCTCCAGAATTTGAAGTATCTGAGAATCTGGATATCATCATCCAGATACTCTGTGGATACAGAGTTTGCAGTTTAATGAAAGTGGTGAAAGGGAGAGTTAATCTCTCTCTTTAATCTCTCACTGAGTCTAGTGTCTGTATTCTTTGTGAGGTTGTAATCAACATCAGTTATTTTTTGAATTTCTTGGCCCCCATCATGCCTATTTAATCCAGAACCTTGAAATTGCGGACCTAGGTGCCTTTGTGTTAATGGCCGGTGGTAATGCGTGTTTGACAGTAGCCCCATAATTACATCTACACAGAACAATCCACTGGAGTATTAAATATGCTTTCCATGAGGTTGTCAAATATCAGAGCTGCAAAAACAGCCTGGATTTTCTAATCTCACAAAGCTGCCTTCCACGTTGACAGAGCCCCCCCAAAAAATGCTAATAGTATTCATCAAATGCAGTGATGGTCATTGTGCTCGGTGACAGCACAGAACACAGCATGCAATATTGGGTTGGGAAATATTCCCTTATCTTGTTGAGAGACAGACAGGCTGAACAGGAACAGCCTGGCCCATTACGCAGTTTGGTGGCAGGCACATGAAATAACCCCTGGGTTTGGTCAATCACACGATCCCTGAGGGAAAACAGGAGGAAAATATTCATCACGCACACACACACACACACACACACACACAGACGCACACACACTGATACCACTATATTCATCACACTCCATCAGTCCTACCCAGCCCTTCTCTACAGCCATGCAGACATTGGTGTGTGAAATGCAGTGGAAACAACATGTCAAACAGCTGAAAAATAGCGGCGGGTACCACACTTTTTTTCACTTTCCATTGTAGCAACGTGATAATCAGAGCCGCAAATAAAATCATGAACATACTTTGAGTTTTTACATGAAAAACTGGTTTCGTCATGGTGATTTGCAGGTGAAAATACCCGATCATCTAGGCTAGAAGTGGGCATAACTTTCTAAATAATGACCATCACCTAGCAACTCTGTATCACTACACTAAAGTTAGACGATCTACGGCATGCGGTCTGGCACACTAACTAACACTAACTAACTGACTGACGCTCCGGGGCATGGCCACGTCCATTTTGCTTTTTAAACACAGGGTATCTAGACTCCTTATGGATTGTAGGCCAGTTTTGGGCCAAACATGAGTTAACCAATCATAGCGTCATCCATTCCCTTTAATAGCTAGCTACGCTTGAACGTGGTTCATTGCTATTTAGATAGACTAGACCTGGCATAACAGGGCAAAGGCGCGTGAGCAAATCATCTACGGATCAGCAAAGGAACCGAAGACTTTACTGGACTTTTTATTAGCTGTAACCCACAGAAGACAGTCCATAAATGTATATTTCACAGTCCACAAACATGTCATTGGTTTTATTTTTCATTTGTGTTGTGAAAGTCATATCCACCAAAATACTGAGTGATTTGAGCACACAACATCCTCTGTAAACATACTGTATCGTTTTCATAGTGAAGCGGAGGTGAAGCTGGCGTGGGAATGCCCGCACAGCGACCTTAGCAGTAGCAAGATGTCAGGAGACGTTGGGGAAAACAGAAGCTCGCCCGAGAGTGCACGCACATTGTGAACCCACATATGTAAGGGGCATCTAAGTACTGCGTTCATTAAATAGCCGAAAAACAACCTTTTTTGCGGCAGGTGTAACATATGGGGGTAAGAGTTACAAGCATACGTGGCTAGCTACAAACTAGCATTGCCTTCTTGTTGTTACCCAAGCATAACTCAGTGCTAGTCAGATTTTCAAGCTGGAAAAAAAAACACGTCAACATCTTGAAAGACGTCTCATTCCCTATGTCGCATTTCACAATTAATGGAAATATACAAGTTAACTTAAAGTCTAAATTGGCAGTTGCTACATAGCTAGCTAGCCGATTAGGCTGCAGTTGGAAAGCAATAAATTCATGTAAAATTAACAAACTGTGCAGTGTGAAAATATTTAATAATTTGGTCAGTATAAGTTGGATAACCTGTTTTATAAAATATTGGCTTGTTGGGTTTTATTCCACGATAATCACCCGCTGACCATCCCTTACTTCAACAACATTTCCATGACTATATTTCACTGTATACAAACAGACACACGTTGAAACACAGGCTTTGAAATAAGTTAGAGTTAACCAAGAAATCACATTTCAATAGAATGTAGTCGGGCTAAATTTGTTTTGTATTTGTCGACTTCCCCTCTGAAATCAAAGATGTGAACGTGAATGCTGCAAAGCCTTTTGTGAGTTTTTGTTTGGTTTCAGTATCGCCGCCGTCCAGCCGACAGGCTGTGGATTAATCACCTCGACGTTGAGAGCTCGGCCACACAGGTGCAGCAACACCCCTGACAAGAACAAAAGACAGACGGACGGACGCAAAGGGCTTTGGATTCGATTATCAGTACAACACCGTGTTGCACTGCCATTTTGCTTATCTGCGTATGCCCGAATGTGTGTGCGTGAGTGTGTGTTTTTGAAATTGTCACCATCCGTCAGGCAGGTTCAGGAGGGGTTGTCACACCTCTCAGCATCCTTCAAGCTTTACTGAACCCAAGGGAAACACAAACAGTCAGGCAGGGAGATTGAAATCTGCCCACTTTCACTCACATACACACACAAACCCACACTACACACACCAGTGTCCCAAAAGCAGCTCAGTAATGCTTTCATTTCCCCCCAGTGACTGTTCTCTTACACAATAAAACTTAGAAATACCTATTCATGCATCTACTCCATGTTTATCATCTCCTAAAAGGATTTTTAAGTGTGTGAGAGCCATTCTGTGAGACTCTTAATGCCAACTACAAAGCCATGCTAATGAGTTGAGGGAATCGATTCAGATTTGGAGATTTTAGAGAAAAAGACAATAAGCACACTGGCAAATGCAGCCTAGCAGAAGAGGCGAGCCCGATATGTAATAATGCATGAGTGGAAGCTATTTTAAGATTGTGGATCGCTAAACCCAGATTTCTTTGGGGAAATCTCGCTCACATCATCCTGTGGAAACTGCCAAGGAGCAACACAGTTGGTGCCTGGATTTGTTTACAAGGCAGCTTCTCACACAGGGTTTCATAGAGCGATGTCTCTGGTATAGTCCCCGTGAAAAGCACGTGATGTCTCTGGACGTGTGATCGCGTGAGGCCGTAACAGATCCGGGCTTCCTCCACGCAATCACCCCAAACAACCAGTAGGCGCTGCTGTCACAATGACAAGGCCTCGAATGGGACACCACCCCAGAGGAGCGAGTGACCAGTGTTGGCCAAGATTAGTACGAGCTTAGTAAAATATTGCAAGAGATAGCCTTCAGATGATTTAAAGCAATCAGAAGAAGTTACGTCTCTAAAATATAAATGGATGACAACAACTCAACAACTGAAATAATCATTAGTGATCCCACAAGTGTGCTTTGTCAGCACATTATCAAGTCATTCATTTACATTTCAACTTTGCATTTCCTCTCAAACTGCTCTTGTAGACTGTCTGGGACATAATTTGGTTTAAATAAAGCAGCGAGGCCAATCTCTGATGGAACCCATGCATTACAAGTGGTCGCGACCAAGAGCTTAAGTCTAGGAACGACATCAAACACAACTTGAACATAATAACGAGGAACTTCTTTTCTGTCGATGTGTACGATCGTACGTGTAAACAGAAGACGCTGCCGTGATCCTCAGGTGATTGGTTTGCAGGCGAGTCGACGCCCCGCTTCAATATGTTTGTAGCTGTGCAGTTGGTGAAAGTGGCCCTCGGCTCCTACTTTTACAATTAAGACTAAGTGGCATGTGTAAATGTCTGTAAGTGGTAAGAGTTGGCCTCCTAACTGATTTAGGAGTTGACACGGGAAGCCTGTTGAGACAGCTGTCGCTTCATCTGAGTGTCAGAAGGGCTTCGTCTACGTCCACGATGCCTTGATGATCCCATTCTTTCACGTCATGAGATAATATCACAGGACAATTATCTTATGACCATAAGATACTTATCGCGTTCCCACACTTTAATTTGGAAGATAAAGGGTGACATTATCTAGATGAGGTATTTCAAGCTGCTTCCTCTACGCTTACCCTTGGCGATATGACATTTGGTGCACAGTGGAAGTTTTTTTAAAAAAAAGTGTGTTAAGAACAAAGACACCACTGTGCTTTGTTTTGCTTGAGACAATCAATACCCGATCAATGTGGCAACATAAACATGACATTGTGACATGGGCATCCACGAGAAGCCTTTTTTTTCTACAGATCCATCTCTCTTTCCTGTCTCTCTCTTTTGTTTCAGTCTACAGCTCTGTTGACAGTCAATTCTGAGTATTCACATGCATTAGCATCAGGAAAGCACTTTAAAAGAGGATAGATTTCATGTCATTTTGCTAAGAACTAATATGATTTTCAAAAATATCCTTCCATATTCTGTAAAATATCGCTGTGATACTACAGGTGGACAAAGGTAACCAATACAGTGTAGAATACAGCTTCATATACCTAAATTACTGATGAGTGAAAGACTGGTGGTCACTTAATTGAATACATTCACTGAAATAAGAATTCTGTCTATTCTGTGCCTGATAAGACTGGAAAGTCAACTGTGAAAGCAGCTTTTAGATCATGTAATGATTGTTTGATTTATTCATAGAATGTTAACATTACTAGAGCCCAAAGTCATACATTTGATATGAAATATATATATATAAAGTTTCTCACAGGCTGGACAGCTGATTGGTATTTTTACCTTATGCACAATATTTGTCATCAAAACGGTCAAAGAAGTTTCATTTACTGACCACACACACACACAACATTTCACCTTGATTCCTGCCAACAAAACACTGTATGTAAACTGAAAAAAAAACACAAAGAAAGAGAAACAGTGTAAAATAAATCTGCTCCAGGCACATGACCATAAAATAAAGCAACAAATAAGGAATCAAAGCTCATTTGAAGTGCAGCCAGTCACATTACAGACCACAGAGCCAACAGCGAGGGGTTATCTTTAAGAAATGAAAGTTTTGCTCCATTAGTTTACAAAGCAAAGCTTTGTTTGATGCCGTTGTGTGCACAGAAAAACGTATTTACATTGAATTCCTGTCAGCAATTCCCTCTACATGCGACATTTCTGGCAATTTCCTCATTTGTACACAGAGTAATGCAGTGGGTCCTGCTTCCTGTTTTCTGAATAAAGCGTACAGGCACGCACAGTAATTGCAAAGTGAAGGAGACGGGAACAGCTACAGATATAGGTGCAGGCATGATAAATGATTGGTGGGACAGAGGAGATGGAAAATGCCGGAGCAATGTGGCAGAAAATGAAAAGGCGACTACCGAATTGCAGTGCGAACGTGGAACTATTTTTCACTCAGTGGCGTATGGATTTGGCTTAAAACTGGATAACAGCATGAATAAATCAGACAAGCTGATCCGCAGTTGATCTACAGACACAAGTTTTGTTTTTTATTCAGATAATATGTCTGAAAAGTGTTGAAATTTAAAGACCTTTGGGCAATAATTGTGCTGTGGTGATACTGTAAGGGAACAAATTCTGCCTTAGAAGTTGAAATAAATTCATGTCACTGTGTGTCATAGAAAACACAGTAAAGAAAAAGAACAACACTAATGTGCGTGACGAGAGTGTGATATTTTAATAAATCTAAAGCCCACGGGACTGTAGCTGACAGTCCTGGACATGAGCACAAAATAGAGAAAGAACAAAGCCAAAACTTCACAACCCATCCGAGACAGTGCAATCCCACCATCCATCACTGTCTAAAGCCCTTAAAAAGCCTGATCTGCAAAAATACATGATGACGAGAATCAGTCTTTGTAAAAGTGGAGCTTTTTGGTAAATCACACAAAGCGCTCGGCCACCTCTGCCAGCCGGTGCCTTGATTTGGTGCAGGGCACGATCAGAAATCCATCAAAGTCTGAGTGTTTGCAGTAAAACCTGCAGCCCAGTGTGAGAAAAGCTGCGTCTCCGTCGTCGTGGTTCTTTCATCAGGATAACGGCCCGAGGCGTAACTCAAAAAAATCCAATGAATGGATGAGAAGGACACGTTCTGAATAGGCCTCACGTGAGTCATCAATCTGAGTCAAGTAAATATCTATTCAACCGATTCAAGTGAGCTCAATTGAGTCATATTTGACTATCTGTGATGGGGAGTCATGGCCAAGAG
>OMNV01016495.1:4252-20976 GCA_900303265.1 Brotula barbata | reverse complement strand
GTCTGCTAAGTGTTATTTTCTTCTTTTTAAACTTTCTAATTCAGTTAAATGAAAACTTACGGTTGTAATGATGGTAATTTGTTTTTTATGGATGTATCTTCCCCCCGTAAGACCCATAAGGATAAGTCACTGTGTTCATATTTAGGGAATATTCTCACAAACCAATGCTGTTTGAGGAGAAAAATAAAAATAATAATCAGTATAGTTTTCCCCTCTTTAAACATAAACAAGATCGCAAAGATGCAGCACTTTTCCCCAACTAGTACAGAGCAGTATTCAGTATTCAGTCACTGTGCTGGTCTGTTCTGCTGAATGAGCCTGAGAACCCCGACTTATGTTGTATTTTAAATCAAACAGCAGGAAAGCATCATTCATTAATGTGATGATTCATTATTAATATCTACAGACACACACAAGCACACACTGTTTGGTAGGTAGTATTAAAGATGACAGACAATTAGGAGATGGATAGTGATGTATAATCAGTATGACTTTCTAGAGTAAAGTATTTAAGACATACGGTGTATTTTTCCTGTGACGAATGTAGATTTGATATTTTAATATTTACCTTTTTTTATTATGCTCTATTTTATACATTCATCCATTCTCGCTCGACCCCTTAGATTTGTTCATCACAGGCTTGACATATGCACACAAAAACTCATTCACATCTATGGATAATTGGGGTTTTCCAATTCATCTAATGTGAATATAGTTCATGGTGTGAGGAAAGCAGTGCTCCACATGTAGGAACGTTGGTGTAAAACTCTGATTCTGGATGATGTCACTCGAATCCCTGCTCAGAGGAGCTGAGACAGAGGTAAAATGAGGGGATCACACAAACCAGCAGGAGCAGAGAGGTTCAAAGCTGCAGAGCGCACAGACTACACACAATACAGACTTTAAAGACAAGACGCATTAACCGCAACAGATCACAGCGTGCTGCAATTTCACGTAATATTAGGCAAGCGTTACAAATTCCTTAAATACGTAGGAGTTTGTCAAATCAGTTATACATGAAAAACCCATATGATCACACAGCCTATTTGATGGATCCGTGAAGCGAAATGTATCTGACAACACGCGGCACCAGGGCAGGAGTAATTAAGCCAAATGACCGACTGCAAACCCCCAAATTACAGATGCGTGACACGTGAACGCGCTGTTCCATTATCTACTCTGCATCTGGCATTTGTGTAAAAATAACTTCACGGGCAGCACTGTGATGCGGTTAGTGTAAAACAACAAAAGCTGCGGTGGAGAGGGATTTTATTGGAGTGAGGGTATGAAAGGTAAAGTAGGTCAGCCCAAATCTATCAGGTTTACATGGCTTAATTGTTTTCACCTGGCGTCCCAGATTCCCCCAGAGCAACTTGGGATACCGGGCGAAAGACAAGATAGAAACCCTACTGGATGGGGCTGGGCTGCATTAACCTCCATTTTGCACCATTTGGAGATTTTTGCACTTGGAGGTGGATTTTGTGGAAGAAGTTATGTAAGATATGACATATGGTGTTCCATATCCAGGTTGGATGATGTAACGGATGGTTACGGAAGTATGTCACATTTTGTGTAGAGTGAAGAGGGGACTATTTCTTCACTTTTTAATCAGGGAAAACTAATTAACAACTCAAAGGAAGGCAACAACAAAATATACAAAGATTAAATGTAAATGTAAATCTTTTATTTTGACCTGATGGAAAATATATTGGGCCAATGGTCTATGGTTACTTCACTTCACAAAGTTTAGATAACAATCACAAAATATATTTTTGGTTTAGTAGGACATGATGTCATCATAAAGCTGCCAATGGCCAATTCTCTCATTTTAGATCAAGCATTTGGTCATCGCCTCCGGAGGGATTTGAGGATGCTGGATGTTGGTTTATAATCTTAATAGCGTGGGATGAAAAATGCAGTTTATTCCCGTTACGTTGTTTTTGACAGAAACACTGCCAATTCCGATTGGAACTTTGTCATCTTTTTTGAAAATGTATCTTCTGGAATAGAAACGCGGCTCTAAAGAATATCTGCAGCGATGGATAATTTCTTTCATACTACATTAAAAAATACTCTGTGGCATCAATTCCAAATGTTGTATTATGTTGTCACTGATGATCTCTATGTTCCATTGGATTGTGTGCTGCTCGCAGAGGGACTGTCATGCTTTTATTTGTTTTATGAAAGGTCAGATCTGCTGAGAGGTAAATCAATAACAATGATTGTAGCTTCAACGGCGTGCTGATTACTAAACCCTGGGAAAGCAGAGGGGATAGAGACAGGTCTGACAGGGCTCAGAGGCAGCACTGATTCCATGATGACAGAAATCTGGATCATCACTGCTGTCAGCGGGGTCTCCTTTCATTGCATCACGCTTTATCTTGTCCCTCTCACTGTCCTTAACTTTTGCTGAGGACCCTTCTGCCACTCTACAACAACAGAGTGGGTGGTACAGATACCTTGTGTAGAGAGGCTATTATTCAGCTGGAGGACCTGGGGTCACACCAGTCTAAGACGTCCCCGCTGAAGTGTCCCCGAGCACTGAATCACCAGAAAATCCCAGTTCATTATTTGGTGTCTGACCCTGCACTGCATCCTCCTTTGACTGATCTGAACAAGTCAATGAGTCCTGTACCCGACTGATTTGACTGATGATGGTCAATTCATTTTCTGCTGGCCAAGATATTGTCCATATTATGGTTTAGCACTTGAAACTACTGCACAGTGAGTTTGTTATTTTCTTCTGATGGACCCAGTAGAACCACTAAAGTGGAGTGGAGCGTATCACATGGTGATAGTGACACACAGTGGAAATGCAGACTAAAGCTAGTGGCTGGTACCCAGCACCTGGCACTGTGTACCAAAAACTGCATCACTTCAAGGAAGATTGATGTCACATTGCTGGGTCTTCTTCAAAAGAACGTTCACCTTGACATATTTGGTTTTATTGATTTTCGTCCACTTTTCTCGGTCGATGTCAGCCAGCGGACCGGAGAAGGGCTGCACTCTCAGGCTTTCCTTTCATGCACAATGTAGTCACGATGGTTAGAAAAATGTATCTAGGTTTATGAGGAAGGGCACAAAAATGAACACTTAAACTGACACTTGACAAGGATTTCATTTGATTTTTTCGCATGTTTAATTTGACTATTTAAAAACTATTGCAGAATTGAGACTGCAGATGAGTTAGAACAAAAATCCAGGTGCTGAGAAAAAAGATAAATTGATGCTGAGTGAGAGAATAAGCTCAACATAACACCATTTTTCTGTAACTGAATCCAAAACACCGCCGACGATGACAGAATATAAAAGATTAAAATGAACAAGCAAAAAGCCCGTGGTGATTATTTGTGTTATTTCCGGCAAGTGTTATTTTAATGAGGCACTTACACAAAAGGGCTTCTTCTACTACGGCTCATAGGAATCATCCAGCCAATATATATAATAAGAGCGCACGTCCGCTGAGCAGAAGAGCTCGGCAGGGACTGCCAAGCCAGGCAGGGAGGCGAAAGACAATTTGCACGGTTAAAATGTAAAATTTTACCTGTTTTCATTCCTCGGAGGACCTCACACATCCATGGTGACCTAATTCATTGTCTGCTGGCAGGTTGGCAAATTTGACTAAATGGAAATAAGCTGGGGAATTTTCATGCTGCATCATGATGCACACACAGGTGCACGAACACAGGCAGACACAAAACGCCTAAAATGCCTAAAACGCCTGTGGGAAATAATGCTCGTGCACCGATTAAGGCTTGTTTATAACACTGTGCTTAATGCATTCTATGAAAAAAACAGACCGTGACACACGTGACCAAACTTCATACCGCGGCATCAAATTCCCCAGTGAATTAGAGCGACGTTATCATTACGTTCACAGTGCGGTATCACTGAACCCTTATAGCCATTTATAAAGCCGCTCTGGCTTTTGATGATTTATAACAAGACGGCTTCTTTGTCCTCTGTTTCATCTTCAAAAGATTTAATCAGAATAAGTGAAGTATAGCAGCTGGAAGACTGAGCCACACATCAGTGCACCGGCTGACTCAAATTCCAGAGGCAGCCATCCCAAAACTGGTGCACTGCTGAATTTTATGTGCAAGCTTTTAAGTACTACCAGTGACATGCAGATGGATGGAGACTTATTCTGGGGCTGAATACGGAGCTACTCGAGTGTGAGTCTGGTGTGAGGCTCATCTCAGTAATCCGTCACATCTCTCAATACAACCACAGACACAACAGCCCTGCCTGTCTCTATCCTTACTGTAGTCAGTCATATTGGGTAGCAGTTACAAGCTGTAACACACGTGAAGGAGACAAGAGGAAATGGAAGAGAGATGTTGCGGGCATACTTTGCAATCTTGAGTGTAGTTAATAAATGCAGAAAAAGAAATAAGGTTGGATCTATGAGTGACTGTTTTAATATTAATGCAGCAATGCTGGATGATGACAGATGATAATCAAGGAGCTACAATAGCCACAGTACACACCGAGTGTCAGGATGATACAGAGTTCTATTAATTTCTCCCAAGGAGGATGGCGCTCTACCAGGATGGATGAATATTCCAGCACGGCATCAATAATTGATGAGATGAGACAATGTTGAGAGGCTCACAACACTTTGGTTCGCTCACTTGTTGTTTTTACCTTTCGCCCCCTCCACCCTTGCATGTTTTCAGTTTTCCCACGAAAACTGTTTTCCACAGTTTTCCTTTCCACCTTCCCCTTAGGCACACAGGCTATTTCCTGCCTTCCCTTACGCATTCAGATTTGGCCCAAAACTTGACTAATGATGTCATGTTTTTAAGGAAATGATGGGTGATTTCTTGAGATGCTTTAGAAACTAAAATACATACGTTTCTTTTAAATAAACAATAATTAGTGTAGTTTAAAGCTGTCATCTGCCCTTTTTCTATGCTATCCATGCTTCATGAATGAATTTCGCTTCACACTTACATACAGTAGTAATTGTTTACATCACTTCCCGTACTTTTTCCCTCCCCCCTTCTGCTTCCATCATTGTTTTTGTTCAATATCAGGATGGAGAGACTCAGTAGACCGCCGGGCAGACCGGAGAGCTCTCAAAGGCCCAGAGGTTGATATGTATGCCAGTCTGGTACCCGGCAACAGGTCTCATTGCATCAGTGCACAGAAAAACACAAAGTAGAGCAGATAAAGGAGAGTTTTTGGAGGTATGCAGGAAGCAGGAGTGTTAGGAAGACGTGTAGACATTAGGAAATTAGAGTGAAATACAAGCTAAGACACAAGGGAAAAGTGACTTACTGATATCTGTAGGTAGGTAGAGCAGCTACACTGTACACCCCAGGCACTGACCTAAAACAGAAGGAGAGAAACTGAGAATCAAACTGGAAACCCCGATGAAAGACTCACAGTTCAGCATGGACGATGTAGTCTGATCTGCCTCTCCTCCCTGGATGCGGAGAGGTTAGGAGCGACAACAGAGTGTGGCAGAGAGTGACACGGTGCACCACTAGCCTGCGGAAGATTGACAGGAGAGCAGTTTGGGTTTATGTCCCCGCATTCGGTTTATTCACACTGGTAGACGTTTCCCAGGTGTTATGGTTTCATCTCACACACATTCTGGCATCTAAACCAAACCCCAAACAGACTTGTGGATATACGACATACCGTTCTAAGAGATCTGAGGTCATTCTGACAACATGTAATTTTTGTATTACATGTGGCTGCTACCACAGGATCACGAACTGAGAAATACCTGCAACCTAATGAATGAGAGGGAGAAAGGACCTGGTGTGAAATGACATTATTTAATTTAATGCAATATTGTTGCTCTTGTGTGTTCACTGTCATTTATGAAGATAAACTGTCTCCCTCTCTCTCTCTCTCTCTCTGTGTGTGTGAGGGTGTGTATATGTGTGAGAGCTTGCCCTTTCTGTCTGATCAAATTGTCCACCTGTAAACACCTTGTAACTTTACCCCATCAGCTGTGCTTCTATTCAGACGGACATATTCCATCTTAGACAGTTGGCAGTGCAATAGATTCTCATTTCAGAATCAAATTGTCCGGCACATCCTCCTCCTCCTCCTCCTCCTCCTCCGTTCTTGGGCTTTCCCTGGACTAAAGATCCCTTTGGCTTTTTACCACCACAAAAACAAGTTTTAACGTCCTAGTAACCCACTCTTACCACCATAGTAACACTTTCTTTCCCTCCTAGTAACCCCCTTTACCACCAGAGTAACATCATGTCATTCCAGGTGGATATCATCAATGCATCAATGCACATTAACCCAACATCATCGATTTCGTTTTCATGATGCACATCTTTGATTTCTTCACTAAGAAGGGCCTTCAAGGATTACTCAAAGTTTCTTTACATCTCTTAGTACTCTTGCTTCCCCTTGACCTTTCTTTGTGCAATAAATTGGATAGATTCTTCGATGAACTTTTGGTTTGGATTCATTTCAGTAAAACATGATATATTCTTGAACTTTGCAATATCTAATAGCACGGAACTGTGTAACATAATTGAACTTTGCAGGATAACAATTGAACTGTGTAATATTCTTGAAATCTGCTGCTCTGAATCTTTTTCATGTTATCATTATGTCTTGCACTAATATTATTTCTTTATACTATTTTTCTTTTTTCCGTCTCTTACACTTATTTACATTCTTAGAATATACATTTATACTTCTAAACCCTTATTGTGCATCTATGCTGCTGTTTGTACCTATACAATGACAATAAACTATCTTATATTATCTTATCCGATCTAACTCACAGGGGCTCGATGTAATCCACCCACCATAGCAATTACAGAAGCCACGGCGGTTTTGTTGTCATTGTTGAACAGCATCTGAGTCGTGGATCTGTTAAGTGCCTTTATTACAAATTTCCCCCAGAGTTGAGATTGGAGGCTGCATGAGACTGCCCGGCCTATATCATCCTGGAGAAAGGATTACTAGGCAGGGGTTACAGAAGAACCAGTGAATCAAGCATCGTAGATCAGCTGCATTCTACCAAACACTGACAGCAGGGCTTCACCATCTGCCACTATATCAAGGCCACATGTCACATCTCATCCTCCTGGCTTCAGCCCCCTTGTGACAGCCTCAAGGTTGGTGTTCTCGCGCAGCAGTTGGATCAGGTCAGCCGGAAAACACAACAGCAGCTTACACACTGTTAGTGTCAGAATGGTAGCTCCTTTACATCAGCCATCAGATGGGTGTGTGTGTGTGTGTTTTGAGCTGACTGGTAGGGTCAGAGGGGGGTAAAACTGGAAAATTGAGAATGAGTGAGATGTTGTGTGTGTACTAAATAAGAGGAAGACTACAGAATAGCTCCACTTGACTATGCAATGACTCTGGAAGAAGACGTCTGTAACAGTGTATGGTTGTAGTCCAATAAGGACGCGTAATCACAGTTCCACGGTTCCATAGATTAAAGATTTTTGTCTACAACAACACATAATAACTGCCAGTAATCTGGTTAGGTAACCCTTTTTCATCATGCATTTACTTTTGTAAAGCTGATCAAAGGCGTTCATCACTACATCATGCACAACACACTGTCATAAAGTTTGTCGTAAAATAAAACAAGCTGTAGATAAGCAGTGGAGACAAAGGCTGACAAGTCAAATCTCTCCATCATCACCTAATCCAGTTAACAGCAGTACAAACAAACAAGTCGCACAGAGAAATAATGCGGCGCACCAGAGGTTGACTGCCTTCAGCTGGACAGACTGAGACAAGAAAAGACTTTTTCTACAGACACCCACAGCCTTTTGTGTCATCTCGATTGTTAGTGTTACTGCGTGATTGCCAGTAATCTGTTTAATCTCAACAATCTTACTCCAGAATAGGGAAGAGTTGACAGGATTCTGGGTCCTCACTGATGATTTACATTAAAATTCTGGCCACGCGTTGGATGAGAGCAGTAAAGAGAGTAGCAAAATGGTCTTTTGAACTGCTTGTGATCGACACTCGCTGACTCATTCTCCCCTCTGAATACAAAGTTTGGGGGAGAGATGAAGAGGGGAGTCTGTTGCAAAGAACAGAGCAGCTGTAGAAAACGATTAGGAGGGGGGGAAAAAAGGCGACTTTCAGAAGCCTCTTTCAATAAAATGATTTCTCAGCTATTTGCTTGCACAAACAAACAATCTAAAGTTTCTTCTGATTGTTTTTTAACTTTTAAGTGTAGAATGTGGACCTCCAGGCATTGATATGACACACATATACTTACAGCGACAATGTCTCTCCCCATGTGAGCTCTCTTATAGTTCAGCATGGCTCCCCTCCTCCTATTTTCATACAGCCCTGAGGCTTGGATTGCTCCCACGGGCCCAACTCACGCTGTAGCACACTGCAGCTATATTCTGAGCCAAAACACTCAGCAGATCACACTTACAGCCAACCCAAAGGGAGCAAAAGCAGGCAAATCATCTGCAGTCCAGGAATCTTTGGTTCTTCATCCCTGTGTACGAACATTTTATGTCACTTTGTCAGTGTTTTTAATGCCAGGATTTAAAATTTTGCATTTGTTGTACTCCCTCAAATTGGATCGTCTTTTCCTTCGACTTGGACATGCAGTGGAATAACAAAGAGGCACAATCCACGGGATCAGAGCAGCATATAGATGGTATCAGACGAGACTCCATGCCAGCTAGTCACTGGCACCATTAGAGGCACGGTAGCAAGATACTGCATTATTATGCTAAAAAATTGTAGTTCTGTCACGCTGAGCACCTGGCAGGGATGTGATATCATGCTGCGTTAGATATCAATCTCACATAAACACGCTGCATATAACACGCAGGCAACAATTGTCAGTCCAACATGAAAGCACACCTGCCCGATTCCACTGGAGAATCTAATCTCCGCATGACCTGGAGAAAAAGCATTCATCGCTCTCCGTCCTGCCTCCCCTCTCCTCCATTCCATGGGAAGGCATAAAGCACAGTGTTCCCTCTGAAACCTTACATAAGCTGTTCTCCGGCGTTTTGTACCCTGTCAACACTTTACAAGGTTGCTGGCTGCTGTGCTGTTGTGACCTCCTGTCCCCGAGCAATCACGCAGCTCTTTTCTGAATTACAAACCTAAGGCACCAAGATACGGAATGGCGGATGAAATGAGAGGACTTTGTGGCGGAGCAGAGATAAACAAGCCTTGACAGTTAGCGATTCAGTTAGGACGTCCTGACCACCGTCGTATGGTGCAATGTCAGTGTTAAGAGGGGAAAACATCCGGTGCAACAAACCGTGTTTACCCGTGATCCTCATCTACAGGAAAGGAACACAGACAGGTGGTGAAGATTCAAATCTGATCTTCAGTCTGCATTCCTAATCCTGGTTCTTCCACTATGCTACAGTAATTACGGTAACTTACATTAAAGTCACCATCACTCATCTGGCTTGGATGCTGCATGGGTGTGGTCAAGAAAACGTAGCTCAATTAAAAAACGGTCCCTACTGTCCACCTAAGGATAATCTCAACCAGATTTGAACTATGAGCTATCTCATGATGATGAATCAACTGATTATTGGTTATCAATATTAAATCTATAATACATTCCCAGTAAATTATATTTCATTGTTTTGTTTCATTTTTCATCCGCATGCATGCTGGGTTCTGAGCTGCTTGGCCTGCAGTGCTTCTGCATCGAACATACTTAAGTCTCCTGAATGATTAGTGATTATTGACATGCGTGTAAACACACTCAGTAAGACAATCATCCCACCAGGCAGAGCCGTCAAATCCTGTGCTGATCTTCATTGAACAAGATGAATACAGGGGAAAAAAAAGGTACACACTAAATACGGATGGATGTGGACGTGGATAAGCCAGTAAATCACTACATTATATTCATAAATGCATTGACGATTAAAAAAGGTCAATAAATGGATCAATCAGATAGATGTCACATTGTGTATTTAGCAAAATCTATGTCATTCCAGCCATCATCAGTCATTTTCAAACGTAGCATTTTAACGTTTCCCCCGTGATCTCCTCTACTGTCGTTGTTTACACGGCAGTCTGTGAATCCCAGAATCCCCTTTTCTGTAAGTGAAGATAGAAAAGGCGCAGGAGCAGCAAGAGAGTGATCCATAAAGCCAGTCGGGTCTATTAAAACTGTTGTATTGCTGTAATAAATTACTTTGTGAGAAATTTCTCACCCTCACTCTTGTCTACAATGGTTTTCTCTTGCTCGAGCTAATCGTGTGCAACTGTTTACTGCCATAAAAATATAAATAACTTATATGTTGTGATAATGAGGAACATACGCCAAAATGTGATGTTTTAGATAGCTGGAAAACTTGCACCTTAATATCATGATATATTGTCATTTATCTACCAATTAAAAAAATATTTTCCAAAACTACAACACGGACAAAGTTAAATCATTAGAATTTTGCATTACTGTGTGATTTAAGGACCAGGACAGAGAATCTGCTCCAGAACAATGAAGCTGAATGTTTGATAAAAAGGTGGATTGTCAGTGTTTGATGTGTTTCTCAGGTTCTAAAGATGTCACATGTTCCCCTGCCCATTATTAGTGCACGGAGCACCGCAGCATGGCTGTGTAAAAGCAGCGCCCACTCATCTGTCTGTCAGCTGGAGGTCCCTGTAGACCATTCTACCTTCCTTTATCCTGTCAGAAAGTTGATAATGATGATGTGCTGTCCGCGCTACAGATGATGCAATCATTGCATCAGTTCGGCAAACTCTCTCAGGTCGCAGCCTATCAAGACGAAGCAACATTCAATGGCCTCCGACTGCCTGGTGCAATCATTTTGAATTCTGGTTTCCATCGGCGTTGATATCTCAGGGAATCAACGCGGCACATGCGGCTCTGTGCTGCGTTTTTTTCGACTTTTGAATTCAAAAGTTTGGCCGTTCCATCTGTGTGAATCTTTTTCTCCACGAACGTCCCAGATCACAAATGTGCGAGCCTCCTCAGCACAAATTGGACGACAGCCGCAAAAATAAGTGAATGACATTCAGGGCGCCGGACGAAACACGTCAAAGTAATCTCTGCCATATATGCTAGAATGGGAGATTTTGGGGTCATCAAACAAATGATTAACAGTCATCTGAGCTATGGCTGTAGCAGTAACGACCACACGCTGCTCCTCCCAAACAATTCAAGACGCGCTCTTGCGGGGTCTTGCTGCTGTACTGTCATTGTTTTGTTATTTTTTTCATGACCAGCAGCAATCTTCTGCTGCAGAGAAGGAAATTTACCAGATGTGAATTTGTCAATTCAGCCCAACAATGACAGCGGCAGGTCTCGGCACATCTAAATGCTAATGTCACGCTGCTCCTCAAAAAATGCCGATGCTAACGAGCTGGCGTGGTGAAAGCATCCCAAACCCGAGTATCCACGCGACTGACAGCACAATGACAGACAGGAGGCATCTTATGAGTCACGGTCGGTTAAAGTCTTCAATTAGGTCACGCGTGGAAGCCTTAACACTGACATAAAATTTATTATACGTTCGCACACGCAACCTAGGAGCTCCATGTGTTTTCCATATGCATTTTGGTTGGCTGTATCGATGTTAAACATTTCAAAAACACACCTGGAGACAGAGAGATGCTGATGGCAGTCCAACTATTGACCCAACGCACGTGTACCATCCGCTTCTATTGAACTACACACGCTTACATCACGCAAGAGTACCACAGTCGCACATGTGACCTGACACGTCATGGCATCCGTGTCATTTATTGGATGGGCACTGGCAGTTAAAGTGGCTTCATCCCATCTCTCGCTAATATATCTGAGGTTAACAGACCATAAAAGGCCCTCGATGTCTTTTGAAGCTTACAGTCTTGTGTGTGTATATGTGTGTGTGTGTGTGTGGTGGGGTGGTGTGCTCTGGCATGTCCATGTACAGGCAGGTCAGGTGTGTGAAATAACAGTAACATATGATTTAAGAGGAAAAAGGACTCAAAAACAGACGCGCAAAAAGCCACAGTGAGAAGTAAAAACGTAGAGATATCTCACTACAAGAGCGATTACAATTCCAAAAATGTCTAGACAAACTGTTTCATTAACGGCTACAAAAACCAGTAAGCCAGTAAAAATGATGGAGGGTTTGGGTGAGGGTGAGGGTGTATCTAAATGGACTGCGGTCTGCTTGGTCGGCCCTGTCAGATAAGTGAGTAATTTTGAGGGAGTAGCTAAGAACAGAAAATGGCTGCCTGGGAACAAGTGAATTGACTGAAGCTAATATTCTTTATCATGCTGGCTGAGTCAGTGTGTGAGTGGAGGCCTCTGTGCAGACTTGGCGCTGTGTATTTTGGTTGATGTGTTTTCTCAAAACCCCAGACTGCTGTTTATTGGTGTATTTTTCATGGTTCGGTACCGCGTGGCATGATCCAGGTAAAGAGGGATTCTGCTCTCTCCTCTCACCAATGAGCAGCTGAATGAGGGTCTTCACGGATCCAGGACTGTGGATTTCAGTACTCCAAGGACCGGAGCACATTTACATGTAGCACAAAGATTTTGACAGTATTGTGTCACGGTGGTGTTGTGATGTTCATCTAGCCTACATCCTCAGTTCTTTACATATGTTCAGGTCACAGTTTTCTTTGGGATGAAAAATAACGTTCAAGGTGACATTTCAGCGTTGAATGCGACAAAATGAAATGGCCTCGTCTGACCTAATCAGTTTATATATAATTGTAATAAATGAAAATTGGATAACGGGGCATTAGATATTCAAATTAAACCGAGGTACACCGCTGACATCAAAGGGCCCAACTGCAAAGGGAACTAGACTAATGTCTTTCGTTTCAATCTGTCTCTCTGTGTCTCTTTCTCTCGCTCCCTGGGTGTCGCCTCAGAGCCTTTCTTTAGTGCCACACATGATTAATGCAGCTATGAATGGGTTTGTCTCTCAGAATGTGCACTGTGGGAAAATAGAGCTTTCTTTCTTTCTTTCTTCTCCTTTTTTCTAAAAGTGTTTTGATCTAGTTGCAGAGAGTTCGAATGATTTGGGCTCATTCTCAACCCTAAAGCCGTATTGACTGACTCCTGTATAGCCTCCCACTATGTACACAGTGATTATCTGTGATATACCACAGACTTAAATTCAGTCATAACAATTTAATGGGGTAACGAGGATCACACGTGAAGGACAAGAGAGAACAAACACCTTCCCACTGCTTGGTCTCTCGACAACAAACGTGTGCAAAAATGTGTGTGTTTTAGTTTGATTTGACTTTGGGTGCATCTGTTATACAGTATGTCCAAACTTTAGGGAGGAGCGAGTATTGAAAAACATGAGAAACAACAGAGACTACACCCAGACAAAGCCATGGTCTAAGACGACATCAAGATGAACCAAATTGTTGTTTCTAGTCCATTATCAGGTGTGAGCGTGAATTGGTTTTCTGTCTCTTTCTGTTATAACGCTGCTTGCTAACTACAATAGTTTCAGCTTGAGCTTTATGCCAGCGCAGCATCAAACATTGTGCTGTTTGCAAAAGGATGAAAGTTCTAATATTGCAAATGTTTACTTGCTAAATTACCTGCTGGGTGCAGACCAATTTGTACTTAATTAAATGCAAAAAGTCTTTCAGTTCAACTTTACAAAATAAGTGAACAATTATAAACTATGAGTTGGGTGTGACCTTGAATAGCATGGTCCAAAAATACATCCAACTGGACTGTTAATGATAAATATGAGTTACATGGCATTCAGCATTTTCTATCTCATATTTATTTTAAAGACATTTCTGACAGATAACAGGGTACCTGGTTATTATGGCATCATACTGGGAATGATGGCGGAGACGTGACGCAATGATGGGAAGATCTGGGCTGATATCAAAGCTGAGGACATTCATAACTGCACACATAAAATCAATCATGCGGCTTAGGTAAAACTCCATCATGACGTTACCTAAAGTACTATCGCCATACTAACGCACTCCTCTTTGACTCGAAACAACCCTGCCCCAAGGCTGTCCTGTGTGAGTATTAACACACACACACACACACACATCTGATCTGCCTAAGGCTCAGACTAAAACAAAACTGAAAATGGTGAACGTTCAGTAAATGTGAACAAATGACAATAACGCAATGTTAGAGTGCTACAAAAATGAAATAGTGCTGCTGTAACTGAGCCACTTGGAGACAAGACAGAGGGAAGTGATGGAACCTCGTCAGAGAATAAGGTATATTACACAGCAGGTTAAGTTTTTTATACAACCGAAAGCCTGCATACCTTCAGTGTCTCGACTTGGAGACCCTACAGTTCTGCCTTTTCGCACTGGACTCTGCACAGTGTCATCCCGAACACTCAGCAAAGTGTAAACGACATGTCAAGCTGCTATCTGGAAGCTGTCAGTCTGCTGCATCTGTCGCAGCCTCTTCATGCCCCAGGTAGCCACCTCCCATACAGATTACGTGAAGGTGTGTGTGTCACCGATGTGCTGAAGAATGACAACACGATAAAAGTAGCTGTAGCCTACACGTTGGAGACTGACTTTACAAGCCTTCACGGGTTTTAGAACACAACCAGAGAAGCAGGACGAAGACAGCGTGCTATCTATATCGAGCTCAAGCTATCGGGCTCGCCGTGTTGCTTTGTTATTTAGGAAACCGTGGTGGGAAACCATAGTAAAAACGTGTCCTCACGTGTAGCTAACCACGCCGGAGCATCGCACCAGTCGATTTTGTCTGTGATCCAAATCCCATGAAGCAAAAAGAAAGATTATCTCACATTTTTGGAACAGTCGGAAACGATACATGACTTCATGTTGTCCTTATCAGTTAAATAAACAGCAATAATAAGTGAAATCATCCTCTCACGCACACAGTTATAAGCTACAGGCTATAAGTCTGTCCAAATTTATGCAGGTTATTAAAATAAAAGATGTGTGTGCACAGGCTGGAATCTGGATCACAGCCCTGGGATAAAACCACACAGTGCTGTCAATACAACTGGAGAAACACTCACAGGCACCATATTCATATGTTATAACAATACAAAGAACAGAGACAACTTCTTCGGGACATCCACGCTGTATTTCCCAAATATTATACAGCCTGGCCTTCTGAATATGTTTTTAATTCAAAAGTATGCATCACTCCACTACATATCCCACCATGATAATTTGAAATATCATGGAAAAAAGTGCGGATGAGCAGCACATTCAATATGCAGGCTCATTTATTTTATGGTGGTGAGTCAATTATCCTCGTACCCCTGATTAAGTTTGATGCTGTAATCAAGCTTGTGTATCAGCCAGACAAAAATCACCCCTATGATGATCCTATTTGACTATAAACCCTGAGAAGTCCATTCGTCCACCCATTATCTACAGCACTTATCCACGTCATGGCCACGGAGGGGCTCCGGCCTATCGCAGTGGTCATAGGCCCTCAATCAGACTCCCATTCATACCTATGGTCAATTTAGGTCCTCCAATTCACCTCAGTAGGGGGACAGACAGGGGGAGAACATGCAAAAAGTCCATCCGGTTCAGCCTGGAACTTGAACTCGGGGCCACCGCGTCGCCAACCTTGAAATATGATTGAACGAAACGAATGAATGAAAAGAAAAAACAGAACAGAAAAGTCAGCAAATCTGCACAGCGGACGGCCACGAACTAAAGCACAGACTCTTTATATATATTAGGTTTCGGTGCCATTTCAAATAACTATGAAGCTATGAGCTGCTTTAGGGGTAGAATAGTTCAGCACATTTTCAATAAAATGCTACTGTCAGCTCTAAATTCTTATTGGTTTATTTGCTATTGGCCACTCTTGCTGGCAGCAGCAAAGTTTTGGTACCTAATATCCCAAATGAAGCTTGATACGTCCGACTGCAAAATGAAATAACTTGCCAGTGGTGGTGAAGAAAAACATCAACCTAAATAAAACCCAAGTGTCATATCTTTAATATTGTACGGCTCTCTGCAATCTAAGTAAAGGAATACTCGTGGCGAATGTACTGACTAGCGACTACGTCGGTGAACATAATGATAGATACGCACGCCGAATATTAATAAAGACAAAGTTCACTTCAATGTGTAGTAATGAGTGGAGTATTACTACAGTTATCTTTAATCTCAACAGTCAGCAGCAGCATGAAGCTCTTGTTTCTGATTAGTCGTACCTGGACCTACATCTATATTTCTGCAGCCAAAAAACGCAGGACTTCAGCTCATCCTCCACACGTGAAGGGGTGCTGGAACATTTCTAACTGCACTGATTGCTCTCTCACTTGTCTCAAACACCACGAGAGCACCACTCAGCCTGAAAAAGCTTCATCATAAATCATCGTTTCATTTGCCTTTTTGTCTCCCTGTAGCAACGCGAACATCCACACCCACCCTATAGATGCAATTAACTTATCTTGGAATCTTTTGTTATGGCCAAGGGCCATAATAAACTATTATTGTACCTCCACCCACATCCATGTTAGGCACGCATGAGCAGAGAGCAAAACATAATGTGTGATGTGAAACCGCTATTGTTTCCCAAAGCGTTTAAGGAGATGTTACACGTGATATTATATATTGCGTAACTGATTTGCCGATAGCGCTGCTCATCCACAAAGCTCAGGCAGATGCACTTGAGCTACCGGGATGTTCAGCTCAGCCTAATAAGTGCATTTAGATCGGTGATCCTGATAGGCTCATGACCGGATTGGGGATTTCCAATCCTCATTTCTCAATCTAAGCGGCGGGGCAAGAGGCTGTTGCCATATTCTGCCCCCTCTGCC
>OMNV01016494.1:20210-30850 GCA_900303265.1 Brotula barbata | reverse complement strand
CATATATAGATATATATATAGATATAAATATAGATATAGATATAGATATAGATATAGATAGATATAGATATAGGAATCAGGGGTCCTGTGAATTCACAGAGAATCCCACCCTCTTCCTCACAACCTTCAGTCATCCTGACTACCAACCGTAAAGCTGCTGGATGGCCAGCTTGTCGTCCAGGGCCAGCTGGTATATGGAAATGTCTCCCACGGGACCGTGGTAGTACGGCCTCATGATGGACTGATCAGAGGAAGAATGAGACAGGCCCAGTGCGTGGCCAAACTCATGCACGGCCACCGTGAACAAATCAGTGCTGCTGCTACCACCTGAGGGAGTGTGAACCAAACCGATCACGTGATCAAATAACACAATATTTTCATCTGACAGCGCAAGTTATCAATCAGCAAATACCTCCGTAGCTCCACATCTCATCATCGTCAAAATGTGTGTCACCCGCCACTACGTCCCTGCCAGGGAAGAAGGCGTGGGCCAGGGTGCCACCCCGCCCATCGAAAGGGTACCCATCATCGTGGAGCAATCGGGAGAAGGACACTCTGATGTCGCCTCCGGCTCCCGCCCCTCCGCTGTTAGTCCGATAGAAAGCCAACGGGGCAGCATCGCTCCAGGCTTTGAAGGCACGCGCCAAAATGTTGTCCACCAGGTCACGTGACAGGCGTGACGATGGGTAGCTGTGGACACTGCATACACATGTCTGTTAGTCATCAACACGTACGCGGACAAAGCAACATGTTACATTTTTGCCATGAAAATATCAAAGAATACTTTTTTTTGCTTAGACATAAGAAAAAACATATATTAATGGTTGCTGGAGGTTCCAAACTACAGTTAACAGCGTCTAAATGGAACACGTCCAAATGTCTGTAGCGAGGTGTATTTCTGTTGAGCTGAGTAAGAAAATATTCATGATTTGTACAGGAAGTGGTTTCTTAGCCGCAAGGATTGTGACAGAGAACTTACCTCCACGTGAGCTCTGACTTATGCCACTTAAGCCCTGACAGTGCGTATCGTTTCCTTCTCCTCCTCTTCTTCATCTCCTCACTGCCAATAACATCAGGCAGAGAGCATCGTGGTGTCGACATGAGTCTTAGGGTTTCACTGTCTGGTAGAGGAGAGACACATGCAGCATTTGGAGACATTTTGAGGAAGTTTATGTCCAGCATTGATCTCATGTCACAACAAGCTTGAGCAACCATCACGAGGAACCAAATAATGGCTAATATTCAATCACAGAGCCGAGCTGAGAGGTTGTTACCAAGCTGTCCCGTTTCGTTGACCCCTCCAAATCTCTGCATGATGCGGATGGCTTTCTCAATTCCCTCCCTGGTCTGCAGTCTACTTGTGCGCGGGTCTGGAGGAGAGAGGTAGCCATACCTGCTCAGCCAGTCCTGGATGGACAAGAAGGAGAACAGAGGTTAAACAACTTGTGGTTTTCATCTCATTTATTCATTATATTCATCATCATCATTAATTGTCTCCTGGTTTTTACTCCACAGATGAACCAAAATCATCACCACGTTTTAGTCAAGCACAGAATCTCCCACAGGATGCAGTCTCATCAATATTTTATAATAATTTTTTGAATGATTTAACGTCAGCATATTATGGACAATTTCCATGCTGCAGTGTTGTGCATTTCGTCTGCACCAAATCAGTGAATATCACTGACACCTTGGTTCTTTTTTTTTTTTGTTCTGTCACCATTTGTTCTCTGCTGACAGAGATAAAAGCGCAAATGGTTTCTTCAAAGTCATTGTGAAACACGTCTTGTTTCACCTCCACCCATCTTTTGAGGAAAGGTGTCGTTTCAACAGTCAACAGTTGTACCTCTGTGGCTATTACCCTGCAAGAGATGTTCACCAACACAAATCCTAATTTAGTCTTTGGATTTCTTTTTTGTCACCGTGAAAAGTGTTGCCAAAAGGCTGACAAATGGTAATAAATGACATTTTATTTTATTTTATTTTATTTTATTTTATTTTATTTTATTTTATTTTATTTTATTTTATTTTATTTTATTTTATTTTATTTTATATTATCTTATCTTATTTTGTCTTACTTGTCTCATCTCATCTCATTATATTTTATCTTGTCTTGTTTTATTTTATTTTATTTTATTTTATTTTATCTTATCTTATCTTGTCTTGTCTTGTCTCGTCTCGTCTCATCTCATCTCATCTCATCTCATTTTATTTGATCTCGTCTTGTTTTATTTTATTTTATTTTATTTGATCCTATTTTATTTTATCTGAGAATTCTTTGGCAATGGTTTGATTTGGAATGAAGATTTTCAACAAATTCATCTTTTTTGTGCATTCCAACCCATGAGCCTTCAGATGACAAGATTTTAAATTTTGCTTAATCTTTAAGTTCCTCATTCCATGCTAAGATGTTGCAATGGTGGTGTGGATTATGAGGAAGTTATAAAGTTTAACTTCCGTAATAACGTCATACCTAGAAGTGCTCGATTCATATGGGTTTTTTCGTGGGAAGTGAATATCTTATTGGCGTGCCTGTTGGTTATATATTGCATTCATGCATAAAAGGATACAATATCACATACTGTATATGCTCTATTTCAGATGTCAATACATAACCCTGTGTAATATCCCTGGGTTCCTACTCGGCTCACCACCGTAATAAACCAATGTAACCACAGGGCCGCAATACTTAACAGCTTATTTCTCTGTGTGAGTGACAATACGTAAACCTGTTTAATATTTAATAAAAACAATGTTAATGCATAGGACATGATGCATTGAAAAGGCAACAATAAGGAGTCAACAAATTTTGCGTTGTTATATGGCATACGTATTTTTCCCCATGAATGTCATTTTCTTATTTAGCATTTCAAGATATTGTCCAAGATTTAACTTTTGCTTTAATAATGTATGTATGTGTGTGTCTATGTATGTATGTGAGTATGTATGTATGTATGTGTGTGTCTATGTATGTATGTATGTACGTATGTATGTACTGTATGTGTCTATGTATGTGTGTGTCATTGTATGTATGTAGTTCTATAAGCAACAATGTATGTAGGTCTGTCTGTGTGGGTGTATAAGTTAGACACACGTTGAATTACAAGAAAATCTTTCCCCTAGGGCAGAATAAATTTGATTTTTTCTATTCTATTCTATTCTATTCTATTCTATTCTATTTGTCAAAGAAGAAAGAGTAAGTCGAGGAATATTCCCTACTTACCACTGCTCGGCTGTACTGGTCAGGCACTGGTTTTGTGCTTCCCACTAAGGTCGCTGCAGTCAAGACCATCCATGACAGAAACTCCATTCCACTGTGACTGAGTGACAAATTGAATATGATTGACAGGATCATAATTCATAGAAAACAGCAACATTACTGACAGCTCTTCTTAAGTCTCCTGAAGTGAAGACGAAGAAAACAATGCTCACCGTTGTTTCTTTTCTTTCTTCTGCTGTGAAACCTCCTCATGGGACTAGGCAGGGCACATCGATTAGTGAGCCTGTCTACTCTTCCTCTCTCTCGCTTTCTCTCTCTCTCTCTATCTCTCTCACCCTCTCAGCCCCTTCCTTTCAACCCTCCTTCTTTTTGTGGTATTAGTAACTTTATGTTACTGATATTTTTATATTGTAGGAAATTAAATTAAATTAAATTAAATTAAATTAAATTAAATTTCTTACAGTTAAAGAGCCACATTTTCAATGCTTGATGAGTTGGTTTAAATGAACTCTTATTTTCTACATTCTGTTAAGCCTGAGCGAGGTTCTCATCTTTCTTTTCATTCCTACTGGTCAAACATTTTATCCAGTTTCTTGGGTGGTCAAGCACCCATGTCCATGAAGGAGTCTTAAAATGAGCTTTCAAGAACACTGTATGTGACAACTATTACTCAAAATTAATTTTCGGCAAGAGTGAGTTTACTGGTATTTGTCAAAACAGACTGCAGGCTCCACAGATGTGTGATTAGAACATTCAAATTGATGACACTGCATTAAACTGGAGTGCACAGTCCCATTATGATGGAGCTTCTGCTCATTTACTTGCTCTGCAAAGCATCATAGGTATTATCTTTCCCTTCCTCCCTCATCCTCTTCCTCCATTCCCATCTTTAATTTCTGTCCATCCTCCAGGGCCCAAGTGAGTCATGCCATTAGCACAATACGATGCACAGCTAATGGACGGCCACTTTCCGTCATGTCCACATCATGTCCACGCACCAGCGGAAAACGTGGCAGCTGTTCAATATTGGTGATCATGACAGATGTTTATGCTCCTTTGAAAGTGTTGGTTTGGAGTGGGACGATCCCACAGTGACACTTGGGTTCATGTTTATGTGTTTACTTCTACTTTGCAGTTCAGTGTTTGCTTATTTAACAGAGAGACAAACAAACAGTGATGGCATTTTATCTAAGAGGATGATTGTTTTTTTAGTTTGGAGATGAAGCTCATCACATTTTGGTTGGATGCAGGAAAACACTGGAATATTCTTTTAAATTAAAAATGAAAAACAAAATCTGGTGTATCTATCCCACAAATAAATTATGCGTAGATGTTGATTTTGCTCATGTTTGTCATGTTTATTGCAGATAGATCATATAGCTTCATCATAACCAGAATATTGTGCAACATAATTACTTTTGCAGGTATCACAATAGCAGCGATTTGCTTAAAGAATGTACTTTTGACACAAACTATGATGGGAACAATTTTTGTGCCACTTCACATCAGATCATTTCTGTGTCATTCAGATTATCCAGCCAATACGAATAAAGACGTTGAGAGGTTTATAGTTCATTACACACAGATTTATTTTCATTAAAGGGATCCAAGGCCTTCACAAAAGGGTTGACTCTTGGTAGCTATACAGTACTAACACAGCAAAAATCACACGACAACAGAAACCACACAGAGGTTTTACGTGAACAAGTGAAGAGACATAAATAAGAGAGATGAAACTGAGATTCATCAACAAAAACAACAGACAGTCAGAGGAAAGTGAGCGTAGGCTAAAACCCTGCAAAGAACAGGAACGGTTCGATACCAAACCTAAACCATTACTGCTCCTAAATGATTGTCTAGTGGCTTAAAGTTTTGGTCATGCACAGTTGCTGATGTGTCACAGTTTGTCTGTTTGGTTCTTCTCTACCTCCAGCTTTGATTGTCTGTGTCAGATTTGATGGCTTGAGTGCAGCTTCAATTCGTTTTGCATTTAGACACCAAAATCACAAAATAAAAATCAACCATACCAATGTGAGATTTTTGGGATTGTTGGTTTGGTGCAATCCCTTGTTATTTCAACATTTTCACAAACCTTTGCTACATTCTTCCCTCTGAAAATATCCCATCATCCTTATCATACACAGATGTCTGTACAAAACTATGCAGTCGGTCTCAGTGTGACATTGCTGGCAGGATTAACACTCTTTGTGTTCAATTTCTGGTTTTTGCAAAAGTGATTGTCAGAAGCAGGTCTAAAATCTTCACAGTATACAGCCGCACACAGCTTAAGCTTTTGGGGAACGAGCCACTGTAGCTACCACAATATCATCCAGCTGCTCAAGTAACAAGAAACCCAGGTTACACCTCACAGTACACAAATCTGGTGGTATTTACTCAGTACTATGAGACAGTGGTACCTTGTACCATTCTCACATTATTATTTCATTATTTCCACTTAATTTAATAAAAGTCATTTAGAAAAGTGTCAGTCTTGAGTAGACTAATAATGTCTGCTGGTAAAATAGCTATGAACTGGGCATTTAAATTTTTTTTAAATCATTTTTACGATTAATCAAGAACTAACTAACTGAATCATCTGATTAACATATTTAAAAATTAAAACAATTCGACAGTCTATGGTCTAAAATGGCTAAATTCAATGGCTAAAATCCCGTCATTTTTTTTTTAAAATTTTAATTATTAGACAGAGGACAATTAATTTTCTGTTACAATTATATAATAATGACAATTGAGTCATTTCTTTAAAGTGATAGTGGACATTTTACAAAATTGGCTTCAAATGCCACGTGACCTAATCCCCAGAATTCAATAACTCACAAAAAAAACCCAATGTTAGTGATGTGGGAGCCATTTGAGGTTTGTTATTTGTGTAAGTACCTCATTCTGACCACTAGAGGGTGGTATAGTTCCGTTCACGTGGTGACAGACAGCACAGCAGCAGGTGTTTTAAACGACTTGCTAATCAGTGTTCTTACCGTAATCCAACTTATTCAGATCAAGATCCAACATCAAACAAGACTACAGTGGTAAAGTACTGGATTTCTATAAATAATCAATATAATATAGTCGTCATGTTGCAATACATGGAAACCTCACCCAAAGAAGAAAGTTTTGGGTTTTTTTTGGTTTTTTTACATCGATTTAGCTTATGGATATGAGGAAGAACATCCCTCAAGCCACCCATAAGTCACTAATTAAGCTGGGGGTTTTTTTGGATAGTCACCCCAAGTGACCTATTTTGTACTTAAATCATATCTAAGTAAAAAATAAATAAATAAAATAAAATATGGCAGTGTTTATTTGAAGAATCCAGTCACTTTCTTCACCATCACATAGAGTAAAGCTAACGACCTTAGCCTGAGCTGAAATCAGACCATGATGAAACACTAAAACCACCGTCAAACCACTAACTCATCAGAAACTAAACTGGTCTATTCACACTACAATACTAAGCAAATACCAGCATGAGATAACAGATGAGTATACTGTCAAGTGCAACCAAAGATGCTCTTGGTTGAATTTGTAAACATTTAATGCATATCTGGGGTCACAGACCTACTGAGACCCTCTATAGCTCAGTCCTGTGCTTCCTTAAACCCGTGAGCGTCCCCGTATTGTTTTCTTGTCATTTTTACATCCCATCCTGTGCCTTTCTGTCTTACGCTGGTTGACAGTGATTGTTATCCGTTCACTGTAATCTGGCCCAGTACTGGCCCAGGTTCTGACTCATGCTCTGCTGCTCACTTCCTGGAACCTGCACTGGTACCGAAATGCCAGGAGATATAAGCCCTGGGCGAGAGGAGAGAGAGAGAAGGACAGTGGATCATCAGTCTGTGGCTGATAGATAGATAGATAGATAGATAGATAGATAGATAGATAGATAGATAGATAGATACTTTATTAATACCAAGGGATAATTTATGTGAGAGTTTTACATTCCTTGTATTTACCCTGAAAACACTCACCAGTGTTGGAGTTGGCTGAGGGAGGAGTCTGCAGGTGAGGGGAGGTGTACACGGATGAGTCAAAGCTGCGTGGGGCAGAGGGGGATGAAGGTAACATGCAGGAGTAAGAGGAGGCCGACTGAGGAGGAATGGACTGGAGGAGGACGGACAGAAGCAGAGGGGGAAGAGACAGATTTAAGTTTGATTTATTTTGAAACAACAGAACTTTACATTGATTTTAAAGTAACAGATATGATGACTAACTGTATGGAAAGTGAGAGGTTTGTGGCAGTGGCAGTGGTAGCACGTTTCCGATTTGACCACAAGGGGGAGCCAGACACCATG
Source organism: Brotula barbata (assembly GCA_900303265.1). Lineage (NCBI taxonomy): Eukaryota > Metazoa > Chordata > Actinopteri > Ophidiiformes > Ophidiidae > Brotula > Brotula barbata. The sequence goes on along the minus strand of OMNV01016494.1, from coordinate 23,320 downwards.
ATAGAATATGAACCAGTTACTGCCCACAATCTTAGTCATTTGATAATGAACTTAAATGTATCCAAATAAATTAAATAACTCTAAACTATTTACAGTAAATTGGACACCGTAATCAGTTATCTTACCAGAGTTTACATTAACGAGAAATACGTATATTTTGATGTATTTTTATTTTTGATACATTTAGAGAAATGTGGCTGACAGATTCTGAATCTAGTATGGGCATCTCAAACTTCTTAGACGTAAAAACTGCCGTTTTGCCATTACAAACTGTCTCTGAGTGCATCCTTAAGGTAATCTGTGTTTAGCCATTACAACTTCTAATACCGTCCTTTGGCTCTTCAGTTTGACACAGTGAAGTGTTTGGTTTGGGCATAGATGAAGGCTCGAATGTAGGCCCAAAGCAAATAATCACGGGTGAGGCTTTTTTCCTGTATATATATACCTAAGCACTGAAGTACTGTGGTGCTTTTGTACTGAAGTACTGTGGTGTTTTTGATCGTAAAATTACCATCGCTTGTTGTATACACATGTGATTCATCATTACGTTTTCTGACACTTGGTATTCATGTGTTGCTACATTGTTAAATTAAAGATAAATTCAAGATAAAAGATGTATTACTGGTAATAGTACTGGGATTATATTAGCAGCATCAATACATTCACAATTCAAATTGATATCAATTGTGCACATTTTTATACTTTTCCATGATATAGTGTTTTGTAAATAAACACTTTGCCATTATTTGTGTTATCTGATTACATTGAGAGTGCATTTGGACGTCATGGTACTGGTGTGTGACATGACAGTAAAAGATAATCCAATCTAATCTAGTGAAATCCAGTCTTTTGAAGTTTTTTTTTTTTTTTTTTAATAGTAAGTATTATCATTTAGACCATTGAATTAAAGCAGCTGTGTGGTTTCAGTGAACGTGTTGGTGAGCGATGAATTTCCAACCTGAACCCCAGATGAGAAAACTGACAAGGAGCTGTAACTTGGCAGGGACTCAGTCTGATTCAACATGGACCCTGGAGAGACAGAGACAGACATAGTAAGCTACACACACACACTCACACACGCTGCCGCCCATATAGAGGAAATGTGCTCTAATGCAGACACTCTCATGGTGCCTGCCCTCCATGTGAAGTGATGGATCTACGGGGGCCTGCCGTGACAAACATCTGAACTCCAGCGTGTTGTTCTTTTATTGATGTGTATATACAGTGGCTTTATAGTATAAATGATGAACGACCCAGGAGTGTGTGTGTGTGTGTGTGTACCTGAGTTGCTGCCGTGCTGCTGATGATAGACAGACGTGTTGAAGGACGTGGTCAGCGGTGCTTGGCTCTGTGAGCAGGCGGTCACTCCCCCCGATCTCCTTTGATTGCGCAGCTTCTCCTCCCTCCTCCACTTTGCTCTTCGGTTTGAGAACCACACCTGTCAATCGAAAGGTACGTCACTCTGATGGGCTTTGAGGTGTGTCACTTGGTGCTACAGAAAGTAGTCCCGTACATGTGGATCCAGCTGAATCAGGGGTCAGGTGTTGCCTTACCTGTATCCTGGCCTCTGGTAAATCTATCTTGTTGGCCAGTCTCTCCCTTGCAAAGACATCTGGGTAATGTGTCCTTTCAAACTCTGTGGAAGCAAACGTACAGCAAACATGCTTAACTGCTGTAAAGTTTGGGACTCATTCTGGGAAATATGGACCTGTAGATCAGGTTTTTTGGCCATGTGAAGTCTCTTCACATGGAGTAAAAGTCCAGGAAGCTGCGATGTATCCTTACAACCATATTTCAAATATTTATCTATTGCGCTCGGTATAAATAATTTATCATTATGGAACATGCGGAAAGTTGAAATGAAAAGGTTCAAGTTCAAGCTGCATAAGCACTCTGCTTCCACGTAGACTCCAATAATTACACACAAATCCACAAGAACTGAGTTAGTTAGCAGGATTAAAGCATTATCCAGTGTCGCCGTGTACAAGACTGACTGCTTTATTGTCATAGAGTTTATCTGACAATTTTTCTGTAAACAAGTTAAAACAAGAGTATGCCCAACCCCATAACTGACAGACTGAGTCATCCTCGTGAACCCTCAGGTCTTGTAATGTACGCAGACACAGCCGTCTGCACTTGTATGATATTAGTTGTGTTGATAAAGCGTTTTGAATGCGTAAACAGACGGGAGTGTGTGTGGTTTTTTTTCGTAAATTTATTTGATATAACGATTACAGAACTTCTGTTCACCGACTTATGTCTCAAAATTCAACTGAGGACTCGTGGTTCTTCTGAATTCATGTTGAGTGAAGATGAGCATGAAGATGATAATGGTCCAATAGATTAAGCCAATCCTGAAGATCGGAGTAATTGGCATCCTGATAATTATCATATGTGCCAACACATGACTGCTATTGTGCATTGAGGTCAGAGTGGCTCATTAATGTCATTAGCACAGACTGACCACACTGACACGTTTCCGCTTGGCTGCACAGTGGATGTTGCGTCTTTATAGCTTAAGGGCCTGCTGCAGCCATGTCCAGTCAAGGATGGTTTTCTGATCCCTCCGCGTGGAGACGAAGCTACAAGGCCACATCCTCAGTAACGATGCCTCATCAGAATGTTTCCAAAATTGCTGCCAGAGGCATTTTGGTGCACATTAAGTAGATTTTGTAGAGGTCATATTGGAGATGTTTTGTATAATTACATCGGATTACACTGCTTATTCGTTTCGTTATCGTTTATTTATTTTTTTAGAATCCTGTATGTGCTGCTGAGTGATTGTTCCAAATCCTCATTTTGGAATATTTATGTCCTCCACCGTTACCCGGAAAGCAGTAACCATGGTGGAAGGATTATCATCCAATAACAAAAACCAGCAGCATGAGCTGCATCACCACACGCTCTGCTCTGGCTGTGATTGGCCGAATCAGGAGAACGCTTTGCGTGCGTGCATGGCCTGACCTTTCTCCAGAGCCTCGATCTGCTCCTGGGTGAAGCTGGTCCTGTTCCTCTGCAGCTTCCTCTTGAGCTGCAGTCTCAGCTGAGACTCCTCGCCGTCGTCCCTCTCCACAGGGACTCCTCCCCCTCTGCCCGCTCCTCCTCCCCCC
>OMNV01016494.1:0-16166 GCA_900303265.1 Brotula barbata | reverse complement strand
GAGGGAGGGAGGGAGGGAGGGAGTGAGAGAGAAAGAGACAGAGGGAGAGAGGAAAACAGAGACAGACTGTTATAAAGACAGAAAGAAGGTATAAACATTTGATATGATTAAAAAATAAGATAACCACAGATTTCTGTTACACAAGGACTCTTTTGAACCCCGAGATATGCCATATGTACAAGAGAGCCAAAATCATGCAAAAGATCAAAAACATTTTTGCAACAAGCCCATATGACCTGTTTAAAATAACTCATATACCCAGTTTAGGTTAGTGTTTGACCTTTGATGGTGGGATTACATCACATGGCCTAAACCTGTTGTGTTTTTTTATTTAGTTGGTTGGATCAGGATGATGTTTATGTTGCACACAGGTATACAATCGTCACCTTCGTTCGTTGGTGTGTTATTTCTTGCTAAACCTGTTTGTTCCTTGGGAATGAAGGGATACTCCCATGTGAGCAGGATCTTCAAATCAGCTCATCGAAATTCGACTGATCATAGCTGACATGAATCTGTAATATAGGGGCAGGATTTGGTGTGCACACATATTTATCCTATGCATGTGCATGTATACATATTTAGACATACTGTATATGTGTCCTGTATATGTATATAGGATACATGAGTATGTAGGCAATCAACTAACCACATTCCAAAAATTTCTATTTTTTGAAATGTGTTTTGGAATATTTTTTATTTTTTAAGATTTATTCTTGATGCGGTCGGTGCTGTGTTTGCTTTATGGTCATGTTTATCTACATGTTGAGATACTTGAAATCATTATTTAGCCTGTACCTAAATGATTTCTCTCGCAATACCAATCTTTGAATTCCATATAAAATAATAAAATGCATAACGATTAACGTGTTATAAATCTGCGTGTACTACATGCGGAACGAACAAACACAGTCAAATCCACATTCCCAATAATTATGTTAATCAGAGTAGAAAACGAACAAATAATCGGATTTGTGTGAGGCTACAATTCAGTGATTTCATTGGCTGGGGTGGGCGGGACCAGAGCTCTGATTGGTTCTGGGTGACAAGGTACACAGGTAACTGTCTTGGCTGGGTGCTAACTTCGTACTCAAGAAGAACCTCACTCGGTCGAGCTCTCCGGGCGTTCTGAACGAGTTTAAAAACTACAAACCCGTAGGAAACGGCGATTCACCAAGGACGAGAAGATTATTTGACTTTTTGTTTACCCAGAGGACCCGGATACTTCTACGCCATTATACAGACCCAGTTGGTTGTTCCCGCCCTAATGTGCGCGTGCAAACGATGTTGATAAGCATTTTCGCCGTTTTGTTCGTGAGTAAAAGCCACGCAAAGACAGCCGCGTTAGTTTGAATTTATTTTAACACGAAACCGCGCAAAATGCCTGGAGTATTTACGCAATTTCCTGTTTTGTGGTGCATAACAGGTGAGCCCCCCACCACACACACACACACATTCTTTAGCTCTCGTCGTGTCCGCTTTCTACTGTCTTTGTCGGCCTGGAAATATCTCGTGTACTCTTAATAAGTGAAATAAAAGCTAATTTATCTGTCCTGTAATAAAATTCACTCAAATCCTCTCCGTTGAGGTGATTCACGAGTGTTTATTTTGTGTACGTTTAGGTATTTTGACTTGTTATGCCCAAGAATGCGGCCGACCACCATTAACGGAGAACAGGATTGTGGGAGGGGCTGATGCGTCAGATGGAGCCTGGCCATGGCAGGTGGATATACAGGTGAGCAAGTCCCTTTTTTAAACCATTTTTTTAATTAGTGCATCTAGTCTGGTTTACTGTGCACACCTGTGATTATTTATAGTTTAGTTTCAGTCTTATTCATCTATATGCCGTGCTGACAAAGGAGTTTATCTATGATGCTGAAATGACTCACCCTCTTCTCTTCCCCCCTGTCCAGAGGTACCACAATTCAATTGAGAGTCATATCTGTGGAGGCACCATCATCACAAACACCTTTATCCTGTCAGCTGCTCATTGTTTCCCACAGTAAGAGACTCTCTTAACCCCGAGCACCCATTAAAAAGCCCTTGGGTTTGTTTGTAAAGATTCAGAATCCTTTTTGTCCTTTTTGAATTCATTGAAGGTTTTCATGTTAGCATGAGGTTCATTTTATTGTCACTAAATGTTTCTGATTTTAAAGCCAACTTTTCTCACATAGATTGACCTTGAAGGACACCATGTCCAGCATAATGCAATAATGTGATGTGAAGAGCACGCCAGAGTTGTTGTTGTTATTTATTGATAACACCAGCCTTGCTCCAACAGTGTGTCAGACATTATGCCCGTTCAAGGAACACCTGCTCAGCACAAAGAGTTTCTCATTTGAAAACCCTCACAATTTCTAGTCAAACAAATAACCTATTGTCTCCTTTCTTCTTTCAGTGCGGACAACATTAACTCATACTTAATCTATGTCGGCCGTTACCAGCTAAACAACATTAACCCACACCAGTCAGTGCATCGCGTGAAAAGGATTTTGATTCCAAACGGTTACGAGCAACCTCAAAAGGGGAAGGACATGGCTCTGGTGGAGCTGTCTAGCCCAATAACCTGGTCGAATCATGTCCGTCCCATCTGCCTGCCTTCCTCTGGTACACTGTTCCCAGAGGGCAAGGAGTGCTACATCACTGGCTGGGGGAACATCAGAGACGAAGGTAAGTCGCACAGAAACCTTTCACTTCGGGTGGACATTTGTGTAAATAAAGGATTCAATATTCCAGCCATGTTGTCTTCACCTCTCTGCAGATAGTTCAGTCATGATTATTTTTCTGCTTGTGGTTGGTTCTTTACTTTAGAACTAAAAATGCGGAAGTGCAGGACTCTTTGTTCGTCCTTCACCCTAAGCAAGCAATCGCAGGTGGACACGAGGATGCACTCTGATAAATTATGAATGACTCATTGTGTTGTTCGTAGAAGTGTACTATACACGTATTGGGTGCATTCTAGAGCAGAAAACTGAATGAAAACAAAGGAATCTACCCTTCAAGATATTTTTACTGCCACATGACAATTTGCCACGACTAAAAAATTTATCTTATTTAATACAGATTTGCACTCTGTGTCAAATATTTATAATGTTACACAAATGCAAGTGTACTGTGGCGTCCAAGACAAAAATGGGACAAATAATATGTCTCAATTTCGGAATTTAGAATCTTTATTCTGGTCATGTGTCTGTTTTCACTTTTCTTATTACAGAGGAGCCTGGATGTTCTAACATGTCATTTTGTTCCACCCGTTCTATTCATAGTCTCTCTCTCAGGAGTGGGGACTCTGCAGGAGGCGCAGGTGCCAGTCATCTCCCAGAGTTCTTGTCAAGAAATGTATCGGCTGCACCCAACAGAGAAGGTGGACATCTTGTCTGACATGATCTGTGCAGGATTTAAGCATGGTGGCAAGGACTCCTGCCAGGTACTGATGAATCAGCTTTGAATTGCTGTGTTTCTGTGTGTCTTTTCAAGCAAAAGCAAAAACAAGAGTGTGCATGAAAGTAATACTGCATTGTGAATGAGTGAGTGTTCCTTTCGTTCCCCAGGGTGATTCAGGAGGGCCCCTTGTTTGCCAGATGGTGAATGGAACTTGGGTGCAGGCAGGGGTGGTGAGTTTCGGACTGGGCTGTGCTCAGCCCAACCAGCCAGGTGTGTATACCAGAATGACTGCGTACACAGACTTCATCAGAAGCGTAATACCAGAGGTCCAGCTGTATGGCCATGGTAATCAGAACTGGTCTGGGAGGGCTGCCATGTTTGTGAGTTGTCTGTCCACTGTGCTGCTGCTGCTGTTGCTGACATGAGACACTTGGGAGCATGTATCTGTGTGGAACTTTGGAGTGTAGACCCCAAACATTAAGCATTGAAGGATCATTTTTGCAAATGTCACATTTATTCCAATATGGTCCTGAGTGGCCAAATAAATTAGACAAGGATTACTTAAATCTTACACTCACATAAAGCCATATTACGCAAGATATTGTAATCGTTCTTTAGCACAATGAATATTTTGTATGATCTACTTTGATAGTGATTTTGATAGTTTTTTTTAAAGTTGTAATTATGATGGAAACAAATTGTCTTCTGTATTTGAAACATGTCATTAATTCGACTAAAATGAAGTCTCTCTTATTGACCTAGTAATAACTGAGAATATCTCCCGATTAACACTACATGGATGGATTCTTCACTTCTGCTGTTACTGTAAATCCTTTTTACACGCACCTCGTATATAGGACATACTTTTTAAACAATAAAAAAAACAGTTTCAGCAAACACGTGTACCAGTTTATAAATGTGCATTATTCAACCTTTTGTCTAAGATATTTTTAAAACATTAAGGTATTTAAGAAATCTTATCCGAATAGCTTATCTAGCCTTATATGGCACTTTCCCATTCAGTCATACTTAACAACATATTCATACAAAGACAAGTGACAGCTTTTATTATACAAATCAAATCATGGTATGACATATTGTAATGGTAGAAAAGACTTCCTGGTAGCGCATATTAAAAAAGCTGGATTTTTAAGTTAATCGGTTAAGTCTTTACTCAAGGGCTTATTTAATCTTGAAAAATTAAACAAAGCTTAATGTTGTTGCTTTTAACTTCCGTGTTAGAGTACAGGAAAGAGACAGTCAGTTGTCGGGGGGAATTGTATCAGAGAGGATCATGGGAGAGCCGAGCTGCAACTCCTGCTGCAGCGACTCCAGATCGGCTTGAGTCATGCTGTGAACCTCAATCCAGTCAGATAAAAGAGAGGCAGAGAGGGGGGCTGAGTCATAGCTGATGGAGAAGAAAATACAGGAAAAAGGCCAAGAGGTTAGCCCAGATTTGAGTATAATTGTATTTAGAATATAATTTATCAAAAGTCGTGGAAAACGTGTCTCCTGTATGTTTTCAGAGTTGAAAGAGCTAGTTTAGACCTTTGCTTTGTTCAAATATTTTCATACGTTGAGAAACTTAACCCAAATAACTGATGAATCTATAAAATGTGTTCTACCATTTACTCTACAGAATCCAACATGTAGAAATGTAAACATGAACACTATTGAACATCCAGTGTTACGTAAGGCGTTGTATAAGTGGCCAGGCCTCCTAAATGTCTACAAGGTATTTACCAGCAAACAGTCACCATACGCACTAGGTAAAGGTGTTTATTTCCTCATGTCAGAGACTGAAAGCGTTAAAAAAAATTGTTTCATTAGACGTCACCTGTCTCGGTCACAGTGTTGCAAGTCGGTGAGAGACTGGTTGAGAAGGTCATCTAGGTCGAAGCCCACACCATACCCAGCCCCGCTGCCTTTAGGAGTGACTGAGAACACCGGGGGTAAGACGTCCTCTACCTGAGAAGGCAAAGAGGAAAACTGCCAACTCTGTATCCTTGGGAATGAGTTTGAGTTATGCAGAAAGAACATTCTGTTTCCATTTAAGGTTAGTTAAGGCATTTAAGAGAATGAAATTTCGGTGACGGTTGGTGAAATAGCACATGTAGAACGACAACAATAGAAACAACAGAGTATTGAAAGGGGCTGGCACAAAGCAGCAGAGGAAACCTGAGACACACCTGGGACTTTGACAGCTGCAGAGTTACTGTGTGAATGTCGGGGGTGGTGGAAGGTCCCGGCTGTCCGGTGTCAGTAAATCCCAAGCTGTGATGAGGTTGAGAGGGAATTCCCAAGGCCCCACATAGATGGTCTGAGGTCTGCGGTCCTGCCTTTTCACCTACAGAGGGACACAACTTCTCCATGGGTCCGGGGCTTGTGGTGGAGGGGTTCGGGTGGGAATTGATGTTATTTTGGGCTCCAACGTCCACATTTCCATTCGTCTCTCTGGCAGTTAGTGACGGAGCTTTTGTCAAAAAACTATCCAGGGGTAGCAGCTGCGACTGAGGTTGAGGGTCCGGTCGTTGTTGGGAGTGGGGTTGACTTTGAGGTTGCAGGTGGGACTGAAGATTGAAGCTTGACTGTTGGGGCTGCGGTGACCGGTTTGGCTGTGGTCGTTGGGATGTTCTTATTTCGGCTTGCTGTCCACTCCAGTTCCCCAAGCAGTTGAAAACACTTTGTCCGTCGCTCTCGTCGTGTGGTTTGAGTGTGCTGTTTTTAATGAAGCCGCTACCAACAGTCATTATGTCTATTCCTCCACTTGCAGCAACAATTCCCATGTCTGCCGATGGTTTCCTCTGGTTCATGGGGAAAAGTAACGACGATTGCTGGTTGCTCGGAGGCTGAAACAATCCAGGAAGGCCAGATTTAATCGGAGGGACTGACTGCTTCTTCCTCGCCTCCTTGTCCGTTTTATTGCTCAGTGCTACTTGCGTGTTGTCATTCATGGCCACAGTGTGGGGAGAGTTCATATTACAATCTTTAGTCTTTGCTCCATCATTACTTGGAGTCTGAGATTTCTCGTTGCAGCAGTCCATCATCTTCCTCCAGCGTTCTAATAAGCTTTTGTCATTGTCACTCAGCAGAACGCCACCCAGCGAGTCCCCTTGCTTTCCCTCTCTTCGCTCCTTTTCTTTCATCTTCCTTTCCCTCTCTCTTGCTCGTTCTTGCCTCTTCCTTCTTTTCTCCTCTCTTTCTCTTTGACGCTCCTGGGCTGTGACAGGCCGACGTGATTCCGGAAGAGAGGAAATGGAGGACGAGACAATTCCACTTACACCAGTATCCATGGCGAGAGAAGAGGTCCCTCCTTCTGCAAAGAAGACATCACATTAAGCCAAACGTGTTCTTATCAATAAACAATAGGCATTGTTTTTGTTGACAAGGCAGAAAAGTAATCAACTCACCACCTCTGGCTTTATTTCTAAGAGCAGATTTCATTAAAGCTGCCTTAAGTGCAGCCTTGGTATCTTCAGAAATTGCTCCTTCTTTTCTGGGTCCCTCTGCCACACCTGGCGGAGGCCTAGCACCTGTAGACAGTGACTGAGAAAGAGACTGAGACAATGACTGGGCTTGTGCCTGGGAGAGAGAAAGAGAAGGCACTGTGGTTGGGAGGGATGTTATGGTCTGTGCTGGTGTAGCCGGGATGGCGGAGTGAGCCTGGGTCATTGACTGGCTCTGGGTGGCTTGAGTCAGAGGTGCCTGACTGCTGGGCAGCTGTTCCTGTACTTCACTGTCTCTCATGACTTCTGAAGGAGCATCCTGTTCCTGACTTGACACTGGTGTAGTTAAATCTATCGTTTCCGGCTGACCACCGTCGGAGTTGGCACTGGGCATGTCCACATCAACTGGGCCACTTTCGCATTTAGTGAGGCGAGGCAGTTCATGGGTCATATGTGGCAGGGTGACTTCTAAAAGGGATGTGGTCTGTTTGTTAAAGGTTTGCATCTGATTTGTAAATGAGTGGCTTCCTTCTGCTGGTGTTTTCATTCCGCTGTCTTGTTGTTGGAGCTGTGATTTAACTTCTATCATTTGCTGGGTCTGTAATTGTGTTTGTGGGTGTTGTGCCATAGGAACCAATGTTGATTTGGCGAAGCTGACAGCCGAGGCCTGAGCGTTAAACTGGTTGCTGCTTTGTGCTCCAGCTTTGCTCGCTCCACTGTTCACCCTTGACGATGGTTTGAACTGGAGTTTTTGACGACCGGTCTGTTTTTTCTGATGAAAGTCCTGGATCTCCATCAGGATCGCCTCTTTAATTTGTTCTTTGTTCATTTGCATCTTGTCAAATTCAAAGTCAAATGCTGGCACGCAAATTGGCTCATCGTCCAGGTGATGGTACTTGGCCAGGTAAGGATGCTCCAGCGCTTGGGTCACACTAATTCGTTCACGAGGGTCAAAGCCCAACATGGCCCCCAGCAGATCTAAGGCCTTTGGCTCAGCTTGTGGATACAGTTTGGCCAAAGGCACAGCAGCCCGTGATGGAAGACTCTGAACATAGGAGCGCACTCTGTCAGCCCTAATAGCACCAATCAAACCCTCGGGAGGAGTGCCTAACACAGATAAAATGAGCTGGAGCTGGTGGACGTAGTGCTTACCAGGAAAAAGCTGCTTACGCCCCAGCATCTCTGCAAAGATGCAGCCCACAGACCACAAGTCTATGGCCAAAGTATAATGATTCAGAGAGAGAAGGAGTTCAGGAGCACGATACCATCGTGTCGCCACATATTCGGTCATAAAGGAATGACACTCCTCAGGTTGAGAACTGAGACCTCTTGCCATGCCAAAGTCACCAATTTTTAACTCACAGTTTTCATTCACCAACAGGTTGGAGGGTTTGAGGTCACGATGTATGACGTTGGCTGAGTGCACATACTTAAGGCCACGGAGGAGCTGGTACAGAAAGTAGCGTGTGTGTTCTGCTGTAAGAGGTTGGCTAGAATGTATAATCTGATGCAGGTCACTCTCCATGAGGTCCAGTACCACATACCTACACATATGGAAAGTGGAAAAGGGAGACAACTTGATAACGGTAACTGAAGAGACGATCTGAACAGCAGTCACTGTGAATTACTAACTGAACTTCACCTTACCACATCATTTACTTGTTCAGATATTGTAGTACTGCTTTATTGAGCTTGCATAGAGTGCAGATTTTTGTCATATGCATCAAATAGCAAAAACTGGACCACAAATTCCACAATGCATCAGTGTCCCGTTAAAATTAGCATTGGTTTCATTTTTACTTCTTGGAATCTTCTAAACTGAGTCAATTTATTTCAGATCAGTGTGATGATAACTGATCTTCCTATGTATTGATGTGTGATATTCAAATAGCATATTGGCTGAATTGTGTCATCAAGTCTTCATAATCTGGTTTCTATGTAGAGAATCAAAGCTATTGTGTACTGACGAATGCAAACTGACACAGTGTAATCTGAAAATAACTGAAGTACGTACACAGATTTGAAGGCAGAGTGTGGAAGGTTGGGCTGCAGGATGTCTTTGATGGCAATGATGTTGTCATGTTTGAAGTGCTTAAGAATCTTCAACTCTCGCAATGTGCGCTTGGCATTTGTTACCACTTCAAAAGCATTGGAGATTTTCTTGATCGCCACCTGTTGGCCTGTAAAATGAAAACGCCACATTGGAGAAAAAAAATAAAATACAGGGTTAAATATCCATCCATCCATTATCTATAGCACTATTCTACATCATGCTACACATATAATGAATTGTTTATTTTTTCTTCACAACTTCAGACTTACCACTGTCCCTTCTCCTGGCAGATGAAACAACACCATAGGCTCCAGTGCCAATGGTTTCTATAATGTCATACTCCTCTCCAACCTCAAACTTAACATCCAGAGAATGTGCTTTGAGCAAAGCCAAGTTTTTGGCTGTTGTACTTGTATCCGAGTTGCTGGTTGCATCAATTTCTGCATCATGATGGTTCTTGTTTTCTCTGCTCTTGTCAGCGACCATTATTTCAGTCGACATAACGCCCGGCTGACCATTTTTACCTTCTTCACCCTCCTTAGTCGACATGATTCTGTAAGTAATAAAGAACAACAAGGTAAGCGGAATGCATGTTATTGTCCAACTGGTTTTAAGTTGCAGTAACACTATAGCAGCACACACATAGTAATGCATTAACAGACAATGAATCTGGATTTTTAAAGCCTATTGTATTTCCCCGTGTTTATTAGTCAATACCTATGATGGAGTTTTTTCAGAATAAAGATGTTAATACAAAAAGACATTATATTTTACTCCTAATGGAGTACGGGTCCTATACAATATACCAGAGTGGAAACTAGTGATGATCTAACATGAGGTAGTCCATTTGTCTTTCTGCGGATCTAATTATTGACAGTAATTCAAAGATAAATCCCTGAAAGACTGTGGTGGTCCAGATGAGGACAAGAAAGGTGACAATATACAATGAGAGGACTGAACAAGCCAGATATCCGTTAGGCCTTGCCCTACTCACATAACCAAACCTGTGGTTCTTAAACCAAGATTTATTGTAGCGAGTCAGTTTACTAGAATATGAGGGATAAATATACGACATTATCCCTCTTAATGAACAAAACCTAATATGTCAGATAGTGAGAATTTTTAGTGACTGCACAGAATAGAGGCAGCCGAGCCCACTTTTGACGCATGGGCGTAGGCTAGTTACCTGAAGCTTTTCCATTTCTGGCAAGGTATGACGATACACTTTTGCTTTCCTAGCTAGATTAACGAACCGGGACATTACACAGAAGTACGGAAATATACGTTCACCTTGTATGTCTCCCACAACATCCGTATTATGATTTTAATCCCGCGGTAGCATGGCTATTCCTTGTTTTTGTCTGCCGCTTCCTCATACTGTTTCGTGTCGCGGTTGACTGCCATGTGCTTATCCAATAGGGAGCTGCGTGGTCAGTAGACGTATCCAATGGGCGAGGAGAATGTCGAGGGTGGGCGGGACATTACGCCGACATGAGGGTTCTTTTTGGGTGGTGCAGACACCGTTTAGCACAGAACGGACGTGATTATTTAAATTAGATTGATTTATTGTTATCACATTAAATATTCTGTGTGTGAAAGGCTTCGTCGAATATTATAATTATTTTACCAATAATAACTAATTCTAGATTGATTGATTATTCTCCAAAAGTAAACAATATAAACAAAAAAAACTAGTAGACCCGCCTCTACACTAACCGACCAATCAAACGCAGGGGCAGATATCGCCTTGAACCAATCAAAAGTCAGGATTTGTCTTTTAACACGTAGCTTTGATTTGGGGATATTTAGCGAAATCCTCATTCAGAAATAAGATAATTAAAATACTTAAAGGCGTCTCTGTTTCCGGGGGGCTGCTGGAACATCATGGCTGGTATTCAGATGCCCACGTGGGAGAGAAAAGTGCGCACATTTTTGAGCCTTTTTGGTTTGGTTTTGTCCATTTATTCGCTTCACGTCGAGCTTTCCAAAGAGAGGAATCCAGATTACAAGGCGATGTGCGACCTGGGAGAATCTGTGAGCTGCTCCAAAGTTTTTACCTCCAGGTATGGGTTCATCTCCCGTGTTTGGTCTATCAACTCAAATCCTTCTGCTAACTGACCATTGTTTATTGTTTTCTCCACATTCTGAATAGCTTTGCTGTTTCAGAGAGAAGCCACTTGCACCCCCTTCGTTGCCACGTGTTAAAATCCACTGCGCACTTTATATCAGAGAATCTTATTTTACCTTTCTGCTGAGATTACCAAGTGTTTATTATTCATTTAAAATTTCAACTACATTTATGTTCATTTTATCATTCTACAATAGTTTTTTTACAATGTCTTTTTATCATCTTATTATTACATCAACCAAAATGATTTTAAATATTTTCATTTTCTTTTTTTCCCAGATGGGGCCGTGGTTTTGGTTTGGTGGAGTACTTTGCCGGCAGAGACAGCGCACTGAATCAGCCGAACAGCGTGTTGGGCATCATATTTTACTCTCTGCAGATGGGACTCGGTTAGACACATTTTCTTCTACAAATTACAGTTTGATGAGTAATCTTAGGTGTGAAGATTTCAATATTTTTGTAATGTCTGGCATTGAGCTCGTCTGTTGGTTCCTTCCCTCAGGACTGTCATTCTCCAAGAGAGCAGCACTGTTTTTGGTCCTGGCCTCCTGGGTCTCCATCGCCGGCTCGCTATATCTCGCATCTATTCTGGCCTTTGTCCTGGGGGATTTCTGCATGGTCTGTGTATCGACATACATTATCAACTTTGCACTGCTCTTCACCAACGTGAAACGAAGGCAAGCAATTGAAGCGGTGAAGGAAAAGGCTGGATAGAAAAAAATCAGCCTAGTTGTGAGGAATGTCCGCATGCTGGATAAAATTCACTTCCTCCGAATATTTGCATTAAGGCTTTTCAGAAAAGCACGGTTGGAGATTAAGGGACCCTGCACATGACATTTCCTTAGATAACAAAAGTCCAAATACATATCATGGGGTCGAGAGGAGATCAATATGTAAAGTCCACAATTTGATAACTTAAAAAAAAATGAAGAACTTATGCCATCTACTCTATACAGAGAGCCCATGTTGTTAGTATTGGTGACTACACGACTGGTGTAGTAAAAGATTTCAGTTTATCTTAGCCTCAGTATTGATTACAGTGATTTCCAGGAGTCACTTGTGATAAGACAGAGAGTAAATCTTGGAGAGATTGCTGCCCAAAAAGATAAAATATAACGAGGCAGTGTGGCTCTAATAGCACACAGCTCACAACTTTTAATTTTGTCCAGAAAAATTACAATTACAATATTACAATTGGATCTCCAGGCCAAATTAAATCCCCACACAGATTTGCCATCAGACATGCACACAACTCAAATAAACGTCAATTCACGTATCTCAAAATAACCCTTAACTGTTAAAGGGGGCTCGACTACAGATTTATTTACCAGCTTTTAATGGGTTAATAATGATCCTAGTTTATTTACAACTGACAGCAGTTAAAGCCAAAAGCTACATACACCTTACAATGACCGCAACAGGAAGCAAGGACTATCTAATTCCCGTGACTTATGTTTCTGTAAAAAAAGCAAAATGTTGATGCGGTAGAATCCATTTTTCTATGTAAATTATTGAATACGACCTGAAATGATTTGGTCCAGAAATAGACAGAAATGATACAGTATTTTAAACTTGCTGTTTGTGCTGTGCAGTTACAAAAACAGACCAGGAGATGGAGCTAGATGGCCTTTTTTAATCGTGTGTGGTAGACGAGGTTATACAGCAGGTTGACGTCACACATGTAAAAAAAAAAATACAGAACACAAAAATCTTAGTTTTACATTTGTGTAGTACACATGGTACACAAAGTAACCCTGACAATGACATGGACGTGATATGTAGCCCATAATAATGAATGAAGTCCAGAAAACGCCCTCATTGAGTTTGAAATTCTATTAAAAAGGTGAACGTTTCCAGAAATACCAAATATATCAGGACGGCCTCTGGGAAGTCTGCATTAAATGATACATAATCCGGAATAAAACAGAATTTAAGGAAACTTAAAACTACCACATATTCAAATATCTATTAAATAAGGATTATCATAATTGATTTAAACATTATTTTTAGCTCAATATCTGAGAGTTCACTGAATTATTAATATATGTTACGACTGAGATAATGTCCATAAATGTATCCTAAATCCTTTAAATAACTGAAGTCACTCAACAGTGTTTAAGGACGAATGAATTCTTTGAAAGTCAACTCAGCTCAGAATAATTGAGGGGAAACAAATCGACTTCCAAGACACAATGTGTGTGTGTGTGTGTGTGTGTGTGTGTGTTTGAGCAACTGACTACAGTCACAGTCACCTCAGGTGTTTGTTTTAAAACTGTTTTTATGTAGTACAAAAACAAGTGTATAATTTAATAACAAATATTATTTTATAATTCTGTTCTCATTTTAAACATTTTATCTGCAATATCAACACCCCTTCATACAGATTACAGTACATCATGGAGTACTTTTATCAAACAAGGATTGCCTAGGTTTTTATTCACGAAGTAGACAAACCTATATGTACAGTATGTAAGTATGAAATATAGAAATGTTTTTAGACTGCATCGCTTTTCATTGTTCTGAACATCAAATAAGTTAAATTTATCACATGATCAGTCCTGTTCAAATCAAAATGGATTCCACACAAAATGAAATCTGCTGAATAAAATCCATCAATACTATAATGTTGCAAAAGGGTATCATTTGTAATTTTATATTACTTTGTTTCTCTCTTGTTATTGTTTTTTTTTTTATTCATTCCTGTCTACATCATGTTGTCATGTTGCACTGTCATCATCTCAATCTTCACTTAGGTAACACTTCACCTCTCACCCTCTATTCTATGACGTCGACACTGCTGTCACAGGTTCCTCAACTCACTGAGGAACTAAAGCACATCTGATAGCTCGGTTTGTTGAATCATGGCATCTACTGTATGTACATTCCACACCATTTTCAAACAAAGTCCAATAAAGCAAATCTGCTATATCCTTTTCTTTCTAAGCAAAGATCAGCTCTTGGCTTCTTGGACGTACATAAATCAGACCCAGGTGACACCTTAATAGAGCACTTTCTCTTTGATGTGGTTAGATTCATGCTTAATCTCGTTTTTTTGAGGCAAAGTTATTCCTTGCTGTGAGTGGACAGCATATTAGAGGTGGGAGTCCAACAAGATGCTCTTTCAAACTGGACTGAGTGTAAGAATGTGAAGTACTCAACAAAGTTTCAGCAGCTTTTGTTTGCCGTTCTTGGTGGTTTAAACGCAGCGTGGATAGATGAGTCTTAAAGGCTAATGTCTTGTCAGACCAGTAGCAAACTGACACTCTTGTCTACTTTAAGCCTCCCCCCTCCCCCCACATTCAATCTTTCACCTCTTAATGGATTATTTATTTTGAACATCAAAATTAATACCAAAATAGAAAAAGAGGAATAAAAACAACCGCCAACTTTCAGTAAACAACGCAAATAATAACCATTCAAACGTAATTTAAAATGTATCTAATCTGGACCATCTGGGTTCTTCATTTTCATCAACCACAAACAGAGGAGGACAGAAGTTCCGCAAATGTCAATTTGAACTAAGCATGAACCGAAAATGCATTTGTTAAATCTTGATCTCTTAAAAACACCTTCCATCCTTCTGTATTTGTCCTTCTCCATCTCTCTCCTGGCAGAAATAACAAATCGTCAGAGTTCAACCGTGACTCGTTTTCTTCTATTAGTAAATGTTTCAGGAAGTCGGAAACTTTAAAGCTGATTTGAAGAAAACACTGAGTGAAACTGTTCAATAATAAGAATCTATATATTTATACATGTATGTGTAGACATGTATTTATGTATATGTATATACAGGATACATAATGTCATGTAATGCCATAACTCGTGGTTTAATGAGGACAAGGGTCAACGTGTAACCAAAACGAACAACAGATGCTGTCATTTGAAAATATTATGTAACTGCATTTGAAAGGCTTTTTCTCCAGCTGTCATAATCCATATTTTCTGAATGGAAACAAATGATGGATGAGCCGTGAACTTTGCGAGCGTCACACAGGCCTCAGTTATTGTGTAAAATGTTTCGCTTTGTTCCTACGACGTGTCGTGTGATGAGGCGATCCGATCACACTGTTCACCGCTGCTGATCTTGAACAAAAAATGCATTCCAACACAGCAAAGCTTTGTTGTGGACGTAGCCGATGGAAATGCTCAGTGATTCCCATCTTTACAGACATGATCAGTGTGCATTTCGTTATTATTTTTTAGCTAATTATGGTGAATGATATACAAATGATTGGGATTACTCAGCATTAACCAAGATGAAAAAACACAACACTAAGTCTATCAGTTTGATGTCTGATGTATTGAAGTGATGAATATGATCGGCCTGTTGCCCACATCATGTCTCATCAGAATGCAAATAGGGAGCTTTAAGCCTGTTACGCAACCTAGGAGTGTTATGTCTCTCTAAAGGTAAAACAAGGTACCGAAAACACTGCTCCACAAAGGCATCTGTCATTAATGTTCAAGTCCAGTCTCTTTCTCAACCTTGGGGCATGTCAGGTATTTACTATTTTTACGCCTGAGTTTGCAAACGTCTCTTATTTGACGGGCATGTCAACAATTTTGATGGAGATAAGTTTCAAGTAAAGGTCAGACTCAACACGTGCATTTGTTCGGTGCTGATTTGACTGCGATAAGGCCAGAGCACTGCAGAGAGTTTTAGCAATGTTAGAAGTGTCGTTCCATTCCCCTCGCTGGTTACTAAATTCACCCGAAATGGAATGATTTGTACTAATTATGTTCATGTTTTTTTTTGATACTTTTGTCCACTTATAAACCAGTAAAAAAGAATGAGGAGCATTCAGCTTTTGTGGGGGGTATTTTGTAGGAGGAGCGCATTAAGATGCAGGTGACAGGTCAAGCAGGTATAAAAAGAGCGACAAACACAAACTGTGCAGTCACACGATGGCTTTGAGGAAATGGATGTGTGTGCTGACCCTGGCAGGCATTTTACATGGAGGTAAGTCAGAGTGACCAACTGCTGCGGCCCTGCTGTCGTTTGCATCCAGACAAACTGGATGAGAAAACTTGGCAGTGGCACATGAAATGATCTTCTTGGCAATTACTGTGTGGTCATTTAAAATTTTTATCTTTATGGCTAGACTTTTTGTTAATGCTGTCTTGTTAGTTAACTTCATCATGAAAATCCTGAAAGATC
>OMNV01016493.1:23022-37149 GCA_900303265.1 Brotula barbata | reverse complement strand
GGGTGCGACGAGCCACAGACACGCTACGTTCTACGCGCTCGGGCAAAAAGAGACACAAACACGCAGCGTGTGATGTCGAGACAAGACTTCCCGATTATGCCGAGGCATATGCATGCGCTGGAGGTATGACGGTGACAGAGGACGGCTTGTGTCTGCAGGGTTGTCAGTTTGAATCCCCGTGCGAGCTCGTTTCCTACCACGGAACGGTCCAGTGAGCTGCCTGAGTGGAAGACACGTCATCCCCGGTTAAGACTGGGAGCTCCCAGTGTGAACGCACGTAATGACCCGCGTGTTAACGCTGCTGAATATTGTAAACGGTCTCCGTAATCACTCTCCGCCCTCTCCACCTGTCATGGAGGACGGATACGGAAAGATCTACGCCCGGTTTGAGGGGTACACATGCAGCTCTGTGTGTTGGATGTGCTCACACACACACACAGTGATAGTCAGCACCTTGCATCCACAGCCAACGCTGCTGTGGATGCTGTTTGCTGCGTTTTACTGCGTCTCCCCCCTGACTCCACCACGGTGAGCTTTGAGGTGGTTTTGGACCCAGGAGGAGAAGAAGGACAAGAAGGGTCTTTTTTAAACATTTATGAGCTACAGGGCGACTCCTTCGCTGAAGGGAGGAGCCGTCTAACCCAGGGCTGTAGAGGAAACCACCCCCCCTCACCCTCTCCCCATCCTCCTCCTCCTCCTCCTCCTCCAGAGAGAAAACCAAACAAACGACAGAAAAAGTTATTTTTCAGATGACTACTGTAAAAGGAGTCTTTGTGTCCTCAAAAATCTGCTCCAACCGACACTTGACTAAGTGCAGCAAAGGGAAAGGACAAATGGAAAGAAGGAGTCAAAGGGAGAGTACGCAGTGTACCCAGGGGGAGGAGGAGAGGAGGGGTTTTCTGGTGATGTATTTTGGGGGGGAAAAGCGCTCCTTCTGGAGGCTTGTGATCTGCTGCTTCACCAGAAGGCCCTGGCGTAGCATCAGGGGCGTTGGTCTGGTTTCCAAAGGCGTCACTTTCGCTGCGACCTTAATAATGTGTTTTATTTTTAACCGCTTCTGTTATCTGATGTGGCATCGCTAACTGCAACGGTCATGTTCAATGAGAAGCTGCAGTAAAGTGAGCGGCACGCAAACCACCGGCGTGGATTTGACTTGACAGGAAACTCGATGAACAAACGCGCCGGAATGTTTGTCAGCGGAGAAGAAGCCCCGCGTTCGCCCGACGCCTCTTTGTGCTCCGCCGCCGAACGTTACTAATGGACAGTGATGTTCCCGGGCTCCGTGGTCGGCGAAAACCGATTCCCGGCGTTTTATCACGTCTCTATTATTCACTTCTCAAGCTGGGCCGTTGGTGGTTTGAGCTCTTACAAAGGGCTTCGCTCTCAACCTGTCAGGATTACACAATAAAACATGCCTCTCCCCCAAAACAGCTCGCAAAAACACTCAGGTTACAACCGCCGAACGCACGCTGGATCACACACACACTTCACGGACGTCCGTCTGTAAAGTGTGCCGTCAAAGATAACGGCTTAGAACACTCGAGGAATTACGAGACCTTCGCGTGATTCAATTATTCACCGATCCGCTCTGCGGAAAGCATCGCGTCCGTGTAGCTCTGCCCACAAATGGAGGAAAACAACCGTTAGCCTCCCAAAATTGCCAATCGTGTCTAATGTTGGAAGGTGGGGAGAGTGGTGGGGACGGGTGGGCTGGCGAGTAGGAGGGATTCTCCTCCATCTTTCCTCCCACTCCAGCCCCCGTCTTACAGACTGCTGTAGTAAGGGGGTAATAGTGATGTCTGGGGGGGGACGCCATTTCTCAACACCAACACGATGTCACGAGGGCTCGGATCCCACATAATCTGAAGTATTACCGAGTCAAACGTGTGTTTTCTCCGCAAGTCGGAAGGACGGTCAAGTTCCAGACCCCGGTCCCTGTTATAATCCGTCGTAATCGCGTGGCGTGTGTGTAAGTCAAAGCGCTCAGAATTCACGGCGTTGTTTCCATGTAACGTGTTCCATAGTGGAGTCATGAATATATTTACAGTTGTTTATTAAAATTCAAATGAGGCCAAATGAAGCGGCCCGTGTAGCCTACTTCTGACTACTAATGAAGGCTTTCTCAAACACACTGATTCTCAATAGCCGTGCCAAGAGCGCCGCATCCAGCTGGCAGCGCCGCGGTCTGCAGATTCGCTCGATCCAACAGGAATAAGAACCCTGGAAAAGAATGCGTCTGAAGCGCCGCCGCCCGACGCGCGGCCAGGAATATGGAATGCGCGAACGATGCATTTTCACGAGGATGCCCCGCTTCGTGACGGGGCTCGGTAGAAACGGAGAGAGAGTCTTTGACGTGTGTATTGGTCGTGCGTGTGTCACGTTGACACGCTTTTACGCCGACACAGCACCTGCAGCGCTTTCGCTCTCAGCAAAGCGGAAGCCGGCTGAGTTTGAACACCTACGGCAGACGACGCCATGTTTACCGTAAGCAGGAAACGTAACCGAATCCCCCAAACGCGTTCATTAGCGGCTGACATTTGCATAACAATGTCTGACTGTGCGTGGCATTAATGGCTGTAACGTAGAGGAGAGGGACGGATCCACAAATGTCTTTCATGTCACGGTTCGCTAAAAACGTCCCGAGCCCGGTCAGGGAGCTGGAATAACGGAGGTGCTCGGGAGGAATCTCCGCTGATATCACAATAAGTTAGTGAGTAACGATGACACGGTGGAAAACATGCTGCTGTCTTATTTCAGTTTTGCTAATGGAGAAACAAATAACTGCTTTAATTTTAGTCCCATATTCTGATCGCTGCCTTGTTAACTTCCCGTGTGAGGTTACGATGACATCATTTCCCTTTTGTAGGAATCTTTAAATACGAAACAATTCTAAATACTGAGTGTGTGAGGTAACAGGGAAGAGCTGACACACACACACACACACGGGGCGAGGCAGGCAGGGTGGAGCAGGGCTACACAGGGCTGCTTCTGTTGGATTTGGCAAAAAAAACCCAGCCTAGACAACCACAACGTCCTCCTTCCAGCGTTTACATTTCATGTATTCAGAGTTATTGGTTCCATACACGTGTGCCGAGCGCTCCGCTTATCCTTTATTTGAATAAATGCGTGGAGTCCATTGTTCTCGCGTAAACCACAAATACCGCGCGGCCTTTTTTCTCCGTGACTAAACGCCACCATTTCAATGCTCGGGGCTCGCACAGAAGGAAAAGTCTGTAACACGGGACACCTGCTCGTAGTTACAGTTGTATTCAGAGATTTTTTTTTTTTTCTTACAGAACACAACAGCCTGTTACACATATCCAGATGCCCTAATTCCCCACTCAGACTGTTTCGGGACCACTAAATTTGTAGCCAAATGACCTCACTCTGGAGGGATGCGATTCAGGAGTCAAGCATGGGTTCAGACTGAGACCACCATCGACAGTTTACAGCTGTCGGGCTGCGGGGACCGAGCAGGTCCGTTCTGGTCAAGGTAAACACACCATCCGTATCTGCGAATGAGGAACGAGCCACCGCGTTGGACTGAAGCCACATGAAACGTGTGTGACGACAGAGGGGGTCACGGATCAGAATGTAACGTAATGTGTGGTCGTTCTTAGAGTTTTCTACGTAGCGAAGATCGTGGAATCCACTTTGGAGATCTTTCTGCAAAAGTATACGTTCTTAACTAGGCGTCAAGAAATGGCGTGCGTTCGTCCTCTGGAGAGCTCGGACGTTCTCAGGATGTCTCGTGGCAGTGTATCTTTTTTTTGCGTGTACCTGGAGACGCATTGTCCAGATTGAAGAGCACCAGGAAAAGAAGAGGTGTTTCGCAAAACTCCGTCCTCTGGGGGGCCCTGACTCTCACTGCAAAGTGGCCGGTCCTGGTTCGGATATCATATTCAGGACCAAATTGCTGAAACAGACAGTGTCACGTTCTGGTTTTATCCGGCCTTTGGAACGCAGCGGTTTGGCAATAATCGCTCTGTATTTGTCTGTTTCCAGATTGGGAAGATCAGCTAATGGGATGTGCACAGCTGGCCAAAATCTTTAGTTCGCCGACGCGTCTGTGCAGCTGTTTCTCATTTCATTTGTCCACGAAGGCACCGCAAAGCTACTTCCCAAACTACAGTATAACCACTCCGATCAATAAGAGCATCGGGAAGGCCCATCAGCACCCACGGAGACCGACGTCAGGGCAGAGCCAAACACTCGCTGGCAAGTACGGCACGACTTCATATTTCCAAAGACCACAGGGGAGACGACACGTTTTTATCACATCAGATCGTGACCTGGACTTCACCTGTGTCTTTTTGTCCTGGAGATGATGCATTCAGACCGTTTTCTCCTGCAGGGGCTGTTTGAAAATGGAAATTATGGGCGGTAAAACATGATAATTACACATTTGGTGCGAATGAAACATACACAGCGGAGAATGTTTAGTCTCATTCGGAGACACGAGCACGTTATATTTCACAAATTGCACTCGGATTTGTGTATGTTTTGGTTGAAATAAATAAGATCTTCGTGAATACGCCTAATCAATGATCTATTATTTGGACCTACAGCATTCTTGATTATCCGCTATATCAGGCTAATTTGAAGCCACGATTGTTTACTGTATTATAATCACGGCCCATTCAGAAACGGCACTTTGTGATGATATCGACCGTCTATGTTACGTATCGGAATAACACACGAAACCGCTGAGACAACACGCAGATCGTCTTTTCCTCGCGTTCAATTATATCTGCAAATTTTCCTCACAATTTGGCACGGCCCCAAATGCATTTTTTTGTAAACTTTGGCTTGCCAGGAACACATTTGTGCCGACAAGTTGCATGTTAGATGACGGTTATGTTTGCTCGGCAGCAGCTGCTGACTGATTTAGTGCTGAAACCTCTTCCAATATACACAGCAGGAGAAATTACAGAAGGCAAATCTGTATTTCTGCAGAGACAGGAAGACATCTTGTAGTCATTTCTCAGATCTCAGAACTTTACATATTTCTCTCTAACTACGGACCGATCATAGCAAACACCAAACTCGGTCAGGTTTGCTCGTGTCCGTCTGCGAAGCTGCTGAAGCGGTGCGGACCACATTTTCCCAGGAAACACTCTTTCCTGTTTTAAACTTCTGACCCCTCTTTAACTATCTGCCAAAGTGCAGTGTCTGTAGAAATTGAATAATCCGTCCATGCACAACGTCTCAATTGACTCATATCTT
The DNA here is from genome assembly GCA_900303265.1 of Brotula barbata. Classification (NCBI taxonomy): domain Eukaryota; kingdom Metazoa; phylum Chordata; class Actinopteri; order Ophidiiformes; family Ophidiidae; genus Brotula; species Brotula barbata. The sequence continues at coordinate 31,923 of OMNV01016493.1, read as the reverse complement.
AAAACCTGATTTAATGTGACCCCTCCCCCTCATGTCCTGCACAGCCATCCTTGGCGACCAAAGTCAGTCAAAGTCGAACAGTCGCAGCTCATCGTACCAGATGGTCCTCATATTACAGATTTACACTGATTGGGTGACAAATTGATGTAAATTTGAGGGGTGTCAATAAATACAGATGGTAGGTCAAAGGTGACCAGGGGATTCATAAATGATAAAGTAAAAACAGGAAGTAGAATTACAGATAACACTCATGGAGCACTGCAGAACTGACCTCTGTGTGTCACATTTTCCTCATCTTCCCTTTATTTACCTTTAAAAATGAACTTTCTCTTCACCTGCGCGTCTTCTGCTGGATGTTATCCGCTCCCGTTTGGTCGTTTTGATAATAAAATTATGTACATTAGACACTTATTAGCCAGTCAATCATGCAGAAGTTCATTTTCCCCGTAGGCCGGCTCCAGGATAATTGCCAGGCAGTGTTCCCGCCGTAGGTATCATTACGGGCAGGAAACGCTCTCTCACACAGAAAACGAGGTAAATAAAGTCGTCTCTGAAGTTTGCTGTGCCTGAGAACACTCGTATGTTAATAGCCAATGTGTCTGCTGTACTGTGTGCTCTGTAAACCAGCGCGGTCCCAGCCATCGCTCATCTGCCTACATTTTCAGTGAAACTGTCCCACGGTGTGTTTATGGTCGTACAGCGACGGAGAAGAATGTTGTCAACAGTGTCTTCACTGTGGTCGCTTATATAATGAAGATTTATCCTGAAGAAACAGCTTGGAATGCTTTTTGGCAGACGGGTGACAGGATGCTCCGGGGTCATGCGTGGTCAGATCGTCGATTCTCGGTCCTCGGGGCCTTGTTTCCACATCGCCGCTCTGCTATATTGTGGTAAATGTGAGCACGGACGGCCACAAAAATCTGGGCTCCTCTGATCGCCTCTGGTTTGGCACTTTAAATGTTGACGTTACTGAGTTGAGCTGTTGTTGTCAGTTGTTTACAGTTGCTCTCTGCTTTTGTGAGATTCGTGTTCTCCGTTAGTTCGGGGAGCATCCTGGACAGGTTGCCGGTCCATCGCAGAGCTGAGGTGAAATCCGCTCCGACTTTGGTATGTTTTGTTGTTTGTTTCCTTACTTTGTTTTACCTGACGTTCGTTTTGTAACTATTCCAACTGTTCCGAACACCGAAAGGATGAACTACACACCAACATCATCTGTGGAGGCGACCCCAGGTTTTGTGCAGCTGTTCCCAGCTGTTCCCGGCGTCGTGCTACCGAACGAGGCCGATGCTCAGTCATAGCAAAAAATCACGAGACACATCATTTCCTTTGGTTATTTTAAGCCTTCATAACTAAAGAAATGACGACATTGCCTTGGCCCGGTTACACTGGGGTCTGTGTGAACCACAGCACACACACGCCCTTGTGCACACACTGACAGACGCTAACGCATACACAAAAATCCCCGTCCCGGATCCCCGACTCCACATTTTCCTCCCCCGTCCTCTTTCTTCGAGCCCGTGTGAAGAAATTTGCTCTTTTGTTGGTTCTCCCGTCGAGCTATATTTATCTGCTGCAATCAATTCCAGACTGTCATCTGCCCAGGCCCGGTGCTATCCCCAGCCCCCTTGATTCAGTCTGAACCCAGCCTGTAATGAGGCCGTCTGGCTTCAAATTACTCAGAACACTTCATGGTCCCTTGGAGGAGCTGATGAAGATTTTCAACAGGATGGGAGCTGGCGCTGATCTGCCTTCATGTCAGCGTGCTGTGAAAAGTGGCTCTCCTAGCGGCAGCTTCCTGCTGCCACGTTGTGTAAATGACAGAGTACGCGACGCTCCTATTTTAACGAACAAAGGGACTCATATTTACGTCAGCCAAAAAACTCTCACGGAGAACAGAAAGAAAACGTTTTGGAGAGGTTTCGTGCCGTCACAACGTCCGAGCTTTGCCAGTGTATTAAAACGAGTAAATACTCATCCATACCGGATCAGTGCAGAAATGAATACGTCAGCCGAGTGAGGTTCAAGATGTCCGATGCTAATTACACGAAGCGAACTGTGAGTCTGTGGCGGGATGTCTCGTGATGCAGCCTTTCGCTCACGAGTCATTCACCCGCCGGGCTGGAGGGAGTCCCCAGACTGCAGCGGATTCCTCTATATTTAAATCTGTGACTCATATTCACGTGTGAGCTCATGCACTGTCCCTGAAGGACCTATAAAAATAGTAGAACCAAGTCCACGAAGATTACCGTCCAACTGCAACATGCAAGAGACGAATATCAAAGACGTCTCTGGGTCTGTTTTTGGTTCTTCAAAGTGTATTTACTGAATGTTGTGTGTTGTTCTCCTTGGTATGATATTAGTGTTTAATCTCAGTACAGCGAGACACTCGAGGTGCAACTGGGTTTGTTTGTGGTGTGATCACGAGCTGGAATATCTGTAAAATGCTACAGTTTCATTCCCGAGTCATTAAAAAAGGTCTAAAACAACTAAAACATTTCCCATGAGTTGGAGATTGTTTGCTTGTTTAATTGAGAAACTATTCTGTCTATCCTCGCATTTCCAGACGTGCATCGCTTCTACAGCTAATTAATCTGCATTCTTTCACCGCTGCTGTTTTGTCTATATTAGGTAAAGGAAACGGAGGGACAATCTGATGAAAGCCTCTGGTTCTGACCACGCTGCTAACCGAGCGAGCCGGCTCCAGATGTCGGAGTGGAAAGCTTTTCCTAACACATCAGATGAATCAGCCCGACGCTGGAAATATTTTCCCATGATTCATGCAGTTTTTCCAGCTCCTGGAGACGTAGTAACTGAAATGTGCCCACCGGCCACACGAGTGTGATTCCACTAATCACAGCATGTGAGTTACATACAGGACGGTGTGTAACAAAGCGTCCGTTCTCTCCGAATCCACGGTCGACGTTCGTTTGTATCATATGATAAACAGCAGCACGATAACAACAACTGATAACAGGAACTCATCTCGAGGGCATAAACTGACTTTAATATCACGTCAGGCCCTTTGGGGTAAGGAGACATTTAAAAAAAAAATAAAAAAAATTTCTGTTTCATCCAATTTATTTTTCGTGGATAAGAGAAGCAACCACAGCCAGAGGAGAAGTGAATCCTCTATTCAACCAAAAAGATAATGCCGACTATTCTCAGGAAAAAAAACCCATGGAGGCCGTTCATATCGAGACATCTGCTCATGCATAATTCCTCTTATTGGAAAATTGGCAGCTCTGTGATGATGAGAATTTACTCTGGAGTTTTCATTTTTGGGCACTAAACTCCCCGACAGCTCTTATCAAAAATAAACATTCGGTTTCTGCATTGGGGCAGAATGTGTGTGTGTGTGTGGGGGGCGGGTCTCTCATGGTCATGGCACCAACGTTGGCATCTGTACTCTTGTTTTGGCTTATTTTCGTGGTGCTGCTGGGGTAATGAGCGTGACGTTATCGGTGGAGTGCATCTAAATAGTATTTGTCTTACTGCGCGCGGTGGCTCTCATTATTTGCAGCTATATGTGTATTTTATCATATTTTATACGTCAGGCATGTGTCAAGGTCTCAGCTTTGTGCTTTGTAGTGGGAGGCCAACGATGCGCCGGGATATTTTTAGAAAAGCGCGCTGCTCCTCTTCATGTGAGTCGCAGCGTCGTTAACCAGGCGATCCGCGCGGAGTAAAGGTGCATTTCGCTGTTTTCGCCCTTCAACAGCCTGCTGTGGGGTGTGTCTTAGCATCGCCTGCTAACTGTGGGCTAACCCTGTCAGATTGTGATCCGTTCCAAACTGTATAATCACACGTTCGGTGCATGTCCGACTGAATGCCTGCTTTATGATGTGGAATGAAAAACTGGGGAAAAGAATTATGCGGGCGGAAATGTGTCAGTTTTGCACCCATTCCACGTCTAACGCCGCGATCTGGATCAATGTTTTGGACTGATGAGCGTGGCAGACGTTCCCCGATGGAGGGTGACGGCTCCCTTCCTTGGATTTGTCTGATTGACATGGAATGAGGTTAAAACAACACAGAGGCGAACACCACAGGCTCACCTCTAACCCCTCCACCCAGGGACAGAATCTGGCACTGTGTTTATGTACAGGACCTCTTTTGTGTACACACCCAGGGCTAAATGAGGTCTGTGTGTGGGCCGTCTGCCTGCTCCGGAGCAGATTGTAGACCTAAAATATAACGTGAGCAGCCGCTAGTTGACAGCCAGAAACCTTAAAGAGAGCACTCTGGGAAAGATCATCTGCCGGGGCAGCACAGAGTCTTCAAGGAGAGGGAGAGAGAGAGGGAGAGGGAGAGAGAGAGGGACATGTCTATTTCAATGTCCGTGCATCATAATCGGAATAAACTGTTCACAGTCGCTGCGTTTGAAGTCCTGGTCAGCAGGTGTGACAGAAAAACCAGTGATGTATTCAGAGGAACGTCCGAATGTCTCTTTTTCTGACGAGATGGTGCATCCTGTCTACCTCTGCACACACACCTGGAATGATGACTTTGTTACCTTTAAGTGTAATTTGAAAGAAATTTGATTTCATGGCATTTAGCGGTCTGGCTGAATGAAACCTGATGGGAGATGTCAGTGTGTTATCTTTTAGCCTGTCAGCTCCATAAATACTAACTAACTTTCTCTCATGTGCAACTTGAATTTGCACTTTAAAAAACCCTGATTTGAAATGCCTTAAAACTAAAGAAAAAGGAAAACGGACGGAAACGTGTACGTTTTTGTAACAGGGATAAGATGCACGCGATCAAGGCGAAAACGTAAATAACAGCTGTTTGCCTACGAACATAAGACCGTAATAAAGTACAGCAGATGATTAATGCACGTATCCATTGTAAAACAGTTGATCTGTTCCTTGATATGCGTTAATGGCAATTCATGTCACTTTGAGGAAAACAACCTCCACATATTGCTTTAATCGCAGCATAATTAAAGTTTTACTGTGCATGTAAAGGCACCGCAGCCGATACGTTACAGTGGCTGAACATTCCAGACTCCATGTCACCAGACAGCACAAGAATATGAAGAGTAACACTGAGGCTGCATAAAAAAAAAAATAGGCAATTTTGAAGCATTTTATTGTCCAACTTTCAGGAAGTTCTTCTAAAGCGGCTTCATATCCAGGTGGAAACCTGTAGACTCAATTAGAGCTTTGAGCCACATTTGAGACCTGTTGTGAAGCTACAGAGAAGAAAGGCTAGCAGAGGGGTAGCCCAAATAACTAACTTCAGATTCTCGCAGTGTGAGTTTAGCCTGGGGCCACAGCACACACGCACACACACACACGCACGCACGCACACACAAAAAGGCATTAATAAAGCATAACTCACTGAAACTTGCCAAGATATCACACAGGCAGAAGGGAGAGAGGCGGAATCACAGTGTAGCATTATCAATATTTATCATCTCTCATTCTCACTGATGTGTTAGGAGGAACTCTTCCAACATTGTGTCCATCTGACAACAGATTTAAGGTTGAAGGAGGAAAAAAAATGCCTGCAAAGAAAACCCCGCGCTGTGTTCTCTTTTGAAAATAAAGCAAACGCCGTATGTGGGGATAACAAAGCAAAGAAGTAGAAGAGATCCACTCCTTCTAATTGAGGATCTGCACGTAGCCGCTCATCCTTCAAACATGTGTAGCTTAGCGTACGCCGCCTGTGTTTTCAGGACACCTGGTCACTAAATCGGCAGACACGGAGGGATTTCCATAAAGAGGCAGCAGGCGAGAGACGTCGCATTCTGCATTCGATTTATAAACACTCTGATTTCCGTGTTTGGCTTTTTACCAAATACCACATTTCTATTCTGTCCTAACATTGCCTTGTTTAAAGTGAGAGGTTAAGGCGGGGTCATCCAACGCGTCTGCAGGAGCCCTGCTGCCACCAGAGCACTAATCTCATCAATATCCCAATGCAAATATTGGACTCGTATCATCTTCCGAGCAGACAGTTGTACACACACCGGTCGCCGTGCCAAATGTTGAGGAACACACAGAGGCCTTGTATACAGTAACTCCACCAAGCCAGAGCAAATTCCGTATTTATTTATTTCCCTCTTGTTACCATGGTAACATTATAGTGTTGGTGAGATAGGAAGCTCGTGTGTGTGTGTGTGTCGTCTGTGGACGCAAATCCCCTTTAAGCTTTGCCACTCAAGATGCATAAGTGTCTCGTAAATGTCTGTAAATTAGCAGCCAGCGTATGTATTGGATGATAGTTTATAATGATGCTTTCACAATGCAAAAAAAATTCAAACATAAATGTAATGTAGGTAAATGCGATTTTTCAATTTTTTTCAAGTTTTATCATGTCATATCATATCATTTATCATATCAACGTTTCTTCTCATTTAAGAGTATAAAGTTGTCAAAATTTGTAGCAGGTTTCAAACCCGTGGCTCACGGTCTGTGCTCTCGACCATGAAGCGGAGTGAGGGAATTTTTGAAATAATAAACCACCTGCAGTCATGGTGATGTGTGGTGTCTGTGACTCATCACATGGCTGCTGAACCCCGGTGACGCCTCACTGACACAGCAGTTACATTAAGAGATCCGGCGGGGTGAAAACGTAAAAATAGCACAAAATGCTGCTAACGTTCCAACTGCAACTGTCCAGTTGCTACAACCGTATATGGGCGTGGAAAAAACAATGGCAAAGCACTATGGGGAAATTGCTACATTGGGGCACTGAAAAAAAGTCTGGAAAATCTTAGAGTGGGGCATGACGCATGGCTGTGGTGTGTTTGAGGTTTGTTGATGGAGACTCAGATCACTTACTCTTCTGCTACTGTGGAGGAAGTTAGCATGGACGGGATTAGAGGTACAGTACGTGCAGGTCGTGCTGCGGTGGGTTTATTTAAACAAAGGTGGCAACGTGCGCCCAAACATCTGGGCGTCATGTGACAATTGAAGATGTAAACACGGAGGGGTAATGAAACCTTCTGTAAGCCTCCTAGGTGGCTTACGGAGGAGTCAGTCAACAGCAGAGCGAAGGAGAGGAAAGGGAAAAGATGGGGTGAGGGGCCACATAATCTAATCTGCGACTTGGTCGGTACATCTGGTCAACATTAGCATTTCATTCTCTGGGGTCAGCGGTGCTCACACTGATGCTGGGGATTACGCCAGCTCGTCATTAGATGAGGAGACATTCTTCCAACAGAGTCTCGTCTGTTTTATTCCACCGTAATTTTGATGAGGGGATTATTCACTTCATTTTTGTTTACATGCACCTGTTTGATCCGTTTCAGCGGTGGATCCAACAACATCCACCCCCTGGATTAAAACCGATGTAATCTGTATCCAGATACTTCATAAAGTGATGTTGTTGTTCTTAAGGGGTTTATACTGAGAGTTGTTTTATATGCTGTGGAGCCCATTTATATAATCTGTACATAACAAACCACGCGCACATTTTTCTGCATTAACTCAGACAGATTCTGGACGCAGTTGTTGGTTTGATGCCAGGAAAAAGACGTTTCTGTAAAATGTCAGCCGCTGCACTGTGACCAAACTTCGCCGGCTGAGCTCAGACTGCGGCTCGCTCGGCGGCGGAGGTGTCACTCACGGGGGCTTATCTATAAACCGGCAAACAGAGGACCACCTGAACGTTTTCATGCTTCCAGCGCACAGATCAAACTAAAGAACTGACTCCAGCTCTCCGACGGAGCTTTGATTCCGTGCCACTAAAACAAAGTGACAGCCATTTGTCTCGTCCTCCGCTGCCAACGAGACACTCATCCAGGTTTGCCCGGGCTTAATTGGAGTGGAATTTCCACCGAGAGTTTGAGGATCTGAGCTGGCGGAACACAATGGGCTCAGCGACTCCTCTAAGTCCGCCGCTCGTCGTGCCAACTGCCAACGCGCCGTATTATGTACGATTTTGCACTGAGGTGAGTTGGCTGAGCTGCTGGGAGGCACTTTCAGTCCCCCGCGCTCACGCCGGCGAGTCACGGGTTCGCCTCACCTAAAGAGAAATGAAAGGGAGACTGTGGCTGCTGGAGGTGCTCTGGACATCTGCAGCTGACTGTGGCCTTACATCCAATCGGCCTTCCAGCATCCTCTGTCCCAACACACACACACACACACACACACACACATATACACTTACATACCAACCCCCTCTCTCTCTCTCTCTCTCACACTCTCTCTCTCTCCCTCTCTCATCTCCAGTCAAAGAGCCATTGAGTGCTGCCGGCTCAGGGACCTGGGGTCACCCCTCCTAACCGCAGCTTTGCTACCTCCTGCCTTTTGGCACCGTGCTCTCAATGCAAACATTCTCAAAGTAAATGCACCCACACACTCAGAAGGGCACAGACTAAAAAAAACCCACCCTGCATTAGAACAGAGGCTGACAGATGTTTTCTCAGACCCTGGAATGGCTCGCATGTTCTACCGCGTCTCATCTGAGAGAGACAATTTCATGCCTGAGCAATGAATGGCGGTGAGGTTGTGTGAGTATTAATAAAGTTGTTAAATAAACATTTCAGGCATCATCTCATCAGCCCTGCAATGACTTCGTACACTGGGGACGGCTCAGAGAGGGACGCCCCATTCATCAATCTGAACATCTCTGACAGGAGGGGAGCAGACCGGGCCGGTGGGGCTGGTTTCAATTGGTACTTACCTCCATGGCTGTGGCTGGGGAGACAGATCAGAGTCAGTAAGGCACCGACCAGGACCAGGACCAGACGCGGGGCTCTCATATTTGCGCTGCGAGTTAAGTCCTCCACCCTGCCGTTAAAGACGCTCCATTCAGAAAGGAACTGAATGACTTTCCAGTTTTGGGACCTGCGTTGTGCTACAGGATACTCCTCTATGTGAAGGGGCAGGGCTGGGGAGGGACCACGAGAGGGACGCCCTCTTTCACCCCCCCCCCCCCTCTTCCTCCCCC
>OMNV01016493.1:1648-16530 GCA_900303265.1 Brotula barbata | reverse complement strand
TGCGATTGTCGTCAGTGGACGGTGAATGGACTGTAAATCTGGTTGTAGAATAAGCACGATAGTCTCCTGTGGGTTTTTGTCGACCCCCTGAATCCTGCTGAAAGACTGTTTTGTTCGTGGAATAGCCCCACGTGTGAGGACGTCTCTCCAAATACAAATGGCCTGATACTCAGAGTACGGAGTACGTACGCGTGCGTGCGTGTGTATCGTGTGTTGTGTGAAATAAACGCCTACTCCTGCGTCCCGCCAGCCTTGTAGCTCCACTCTATGAATACAAAATGTTAAGCCAATTTCCCCGTTTGTGAGTGATGGCATCTTTTTCCACTGCTCCCCTTCCTCTCTCTCTCTCTCTCTCTCCATCACAGCATCCCTGTCTGGTCTCCTCTCTCTTCATCCGTCTCCTCCTCTCTTTCTGCACTGTGCACCCGGCCCCGTTGTAAAACACTGGCCTGACTTCCAAACCCTCAGGAGGCTCAGGGGCTCAGGGTTGACTGATCGCTGGATTTCACCACAGGCTCCCTGAATGGGGATTGTTCAAGAAGCTTTTCCTTCCCACTGAGACCCCTGTGGATTAAGGATTCCTTGCTTCTGTTGCAATAATAAGGCCTCACACATCACCAAAAAGACAAATACGGCAGTAAAGCTCTGCAGCGGTTCAACCGGAGGAGCTGTGAGACGCTGACATTTTTTTTGCACATCAACTGCATTTATTTGAACAAAGCGATTTTAACTTCCTGGTTCCATTACCGCTGCTCTTGTTGTTTATTGACCAGTTGAAGCCAGTCGATACCGCCACATACCGAGTTTCATTCTGTACTGCATATATTACAGCTACAAAGAAGCTAGAGTACCCAGAATCCACCTGATATCATATGACCCCTTTGGAATTACATCATCTCCTAAACTGGTGTGATCATGATGTCTTAGCAGGTTTTGGAGGATTCCTGGACTGCCAGAACCCCAAGAGGACCGATGTAATACTGGCATCAGGGTTGGAAATGTTCAAATATTTCAACAAAACACGGTTTGTCATCTTTGATGCTGCAGAACAACCACTCACACCAAACTGTCTCTCTGCCTGATTGACAAATTGGATGCCGGCGTGGGACGTACCTGTGGCACCTAGCCTGCAGCACAATGAACCACAAAGTCTCAAACACAAACATCCCATAAAACTTCAATATTATCCGCACCATCAAACTCTCCTCTCTTCATGGTGTCATTTCCCCTGGTTTAACAGGAGACATGGACATTCACATCCGTTGTAAATAGAGAATAAATGTAACAAATGTATTACTTTTATTTACTTACAGCAACTACAAGACACGTCCACACACACACACACACACACACACACACACACAGCAACCGCAGCAGCCAATATGTCCCTTATGTCTCCTCTTCACACACTTTATTACTCACTCAGATGAGTGCCAATAGGTTCAATCTTAAATCTGAGCCAGACACAATAAAAAAAGACAGAAACCCCCGAGTCCACGTAGACGGAGGAATTGGAGGAGGAACGCCGGATCAAAGGGAGCAAGGGAACATTCGAAGGAGGAAGGAAAACATTATTTTATTGTCAAAGTGATATGTAGGCCTCGGTAAGAAATCTGAAACAGACCGAAAAGAGAAAAACATCAGTTTCAGCCGCAGGTGTCCGGATGCTGACATCTGATCCGATGATGAAAATATGCATCTAATGAAGAGTCGCAATCTTTACATTACAAGAGCGAGACAAAGCTGAGAAATGGCCGCCCGCTGCTGTCACCGGCACACATTTGGGTGTCAGCACGGCTGTGATGAATGAATTTGTCGCTCTCTGAGTCCGTGTTGGTGAGACTGTCATCCCACGTGCACTTTTTCTTTTCTAATACTTCGGCCCTGCCACAGCAGAATTCTCTCTGGATGCCGTCAGACCCGCGTTGATCTATTTTTCCTTTCCTGTCACTGCCTCCACGCTCCGAGGAGAGAGGGGAAACTGTGTAATCCCAGTTTCTGTCTCCCGTCGAACAGCCCTCTGCTAAAGTGAAACTTTATGTTGTTGTCCCCCCTTGAGATGATTAATTGCGTTGGGATGAACAAGAACGCACAAGAACCTCCCGTTCGGTCTCTATGACGACGGTAAACGTGGTGGATTTCCGACACGGTCTCCACGGGAACGGAGGAAAGAAGACGAAGAAAAGGAGACACGTGACGTTACAGGAACTTATCACAACTTTAGCAGGGGTCAAATAAATACAAATAAATATTATGGTGTCTTTATCCTCATCCGCCTACCGAGTGCTGATAAGATAATAATCGAAAGTTTATTTTTATGCGTGCAGATTGTCTTCTCTACATAATATTATGTGATTAGTATCAGTGGCTGTGTGTTATACATAAACAACAACAAATCACACGGAAGCTTTCAGTGCACTGTTAGGGTGTGTTTTCCAAGCTGCATTTCTATACTTTTTTTTTACAGTTTTTTCAACACATACCGTACCTCCTACTATATGTAGCATTAAATACGACAAACTTTACTTAAGTAACACCTTTCCAGCACATTTTCAGCAAACATTATCAGGTATTTCTAATTCCTACACGGGAGTTTCAACGTAAACGATCGGATCCGTGCAACAAAATGGAGAACTCATATTTAGATGCGGACTGAGACACTGGCAGGTCTTCTTCCCACCATGCCAGCTGCCTCCGCGCAGTGGGCTCCTTATATGCTGTTTACTGGCAAAGGCACAACAGCAGAACCCGTGCCTAATGGTGTGTCCAGGCGCCTGCTATTGGCCGGCACTTCCAGATGGCTCTCTGCGGTGTTTTTGTGGCTCACTCAATGCAAATACTCGCCATAGGCGTCGTTATCTCTTTTTAGAAGTCCGATTCTCTCAACGCCACTGATTGCATTCGAGAGCTGCAAAGCCTACAACACAGACGTAAAGCACAAGGAATGTAATGTAAACGGTGTCAGGGATCAGACGCTAAATTTCACGGACTGAAGATTGACTTGATGCAAGTTAATTAGATGCAGTCCACTAAAGAAAAACAAAATACGGCTACAGAGAATCCCCCATGCCGAGGATCTCACAATGGATTGATCTTACTGGCCTCCGTCCACATGAGCAGTGAATTCTAATGTAACCGGGCGATATAACACAAACAACACTTCACTGCACAACAGCACGGATTACAAGAATGCTCCCTTCATCTCCCTCCAGTCAGGGGAAAAGCGATTGCTGGACTTTTCTCCTGGATAAAACCAAGCCCGAGACAAATGAACACCTCCACGGTCTTCACTCAAAGTCAAATTAGTCAATAATTCCTCTGTTAATCCTCTCTCTTCGCTTTGAGATCCATAAGAAATGACTTGAAAGAGATCCGAGAGGAGGCAGACAGACGGACGGGGAGAAAAGGTGGATCGTTATTATTATTATTTTTTTTTACCCGAGTGCAGAGGAAAAGGCACTTCAAAGCGCATTCTTTGTGAGTCTCTCATTTCCTCAGTGATTTAGTGGACGTTCGACTTTATTCGGCTGCCATAGCCCCGTGTGGGTCCGCTAATACATTACAGTTCATTAAACGCTGCTGTTTAAAAGCTTCATGTTTCATTTCTTGTCTTTTCCACTATCCAGCCATCGAGCCTTTTTAATCCAGGTTCATCCAAATTAAACAGATTTTTTTTTTGCAGGAGCAAATGAATACTTTTGATACTTATTACAGGTACACTTACTGAGTTGAATGATCTGAATTCTTCTATTCACAGGTTTCACTTAACTTAAACAACAGCAGATTTGGAAAGATATTACTTCCACATTTTTGCACATAATTTGTTGAAAATAGCAAATTCAACCCATTATTGTCAATTTAGCATCATTTAACAACATCAATGAACGTGCGTCTGAAACAGGTTTTCCCCAGCTTCCCTGACAAAACACTCCAATCTAACCCCTCCAAATCCACCTCACACACACACACACACACACACACACACAAAGGAAAAAGATGCTTTTTGGAAGGCAGCTCATTAAATATCTATGAGCGAAACACCGGTTCTCTACGCTCCTTCACTCTTTCCTCCCTCCTTTACTCTCCTGTGTGCAGGAGAGTAAAACGAAAGCCCCTCTTCAGCTCGCGAACGGCTTTCTGGAATGAGCATCGTGTGACAGTTTCACAGTTCAGCCTATCCATAGTTCCCCATGTGCAGCATACTGATGATACGGCCTCATATACCTGACACACATGAATACTCTTCACCCTTATCTTCACCTGCACCTCCTCTTTGTGCCCAAACGCGCTGCATTTTTAGCCCCTCTGCCCCATGGTATGACAACAAGCGAACGTTCTCGGTATCTGCATCTTATTATGAGTTTACATCTCTCACTGGCACCACACTTTTGGAATAGCTGAGACAGATAAAAGCGTCTGAGGTTTGCTATCACTCAGCTGTGGGCTTAGACTGAATAAATATCCATCCCAAGTAAGGATGCAGGAATGTGGTGAATGAGATTGTGCAATCGTGGATTGAGGAGACAATTCTTCAATCTCCTATTAAAGGCAAAACTCTAAAAGATGAGAGAGGGCTCTTCTGGACGATGTGAGGCAGAGAGAGAGAGAGGGAGAGAGCATAAAATCTGTAAGAATATCTGAGGAGCAGAGACATCTTTATGAAGCTCTGATAAAGGAGACTTCAATAGGTGCTCCATATTTACTGCTACTGGGATGCGTAATCCATTTGGTCTTCCTTATGTCGTATGAATATGAATAATAAGACTTAATGGATATTTGATGTTCTACTGCACCGCTGTGACTTTGATTCTTTTGTATGTTTCTGACGGTCTTTAAAGGCCTTAAAATGGACTAATGTGGTGTGAAACAATTGTTATTATTGGACATTTTACACTAATAGCTTGTATCTAATTGAAAATTAAATGAATTCAAATTTAGATGCATATTAACTTCCATCTTTTTCTGTTCGCACACTAGAAATGAAAAAACTCCCAAAACAAACGAATGTAAAATCTGTATTATTTTTGGTTTAGTGGTCATCCCTCATTCTTAACAGAAAATGATGAGAAATTTATGATATGGAATTTACACATATACATAATGGATACATTTGGATGAAATGAGTGGATGGCTTTCTCGGCCTGAGTGCATGTATAATGTGCGCAAATGAGAACATTCTGTATTTATTTTTTATGTGGCATAAAAATAAGTTACATTACAGACCACAGTTAAACGTTGCAGCAACAGCTCACTGGTTCTGAAGCGTTTGGATCCAATAATCACACCTGAGTTAAAAAAACAACAAAAAAAAACGCTCCTGCTACCAACACGTATACCAACTCTCGGAAAATCCCATAAAGTCGGAATGTGAGAAGTTGTTGCCACCTAGCCGAGCCACGTGGAGCGGTTATAGAGCAGTCCTTATGAAGGGGGGACCTCCTGGGAGGGGGCGGGCTGACCAACGGTTCAATAAAATGTGTTGTTCAAAGAGAAGCTGCAAATGTCAGCTGTACATTCTCAGATCTTTTAAACATGGCACCTCTGACACGTTGGAGACGAGCGGGGCCGCAACACTGGAGAGTCGGCCTCTTTGGGATTTAGGCTATAAGTGCAGAGGAAAAGGATGCAGGAGACGAGTACAGATCTGTAGCGTGTGGTATTTGTGTGTGCATGGGGTAAATTGCGCTATTTTCAACCAAAAATGATATTTGGGATACTTCATTTGGAGTCTGTCCACACCTCCACGTGAACATCAGCGTTGTATCGAAAGGCCTCTCGGCGAGCGGCAGACTGTTGAAACGCTCGCTAACCCCGACTCGGCCGTCCCATCTGTCTAACCAAGTATAAAGATGGACGCTTTCAGACCACCGCTGCTGTCGGCTCTGCTTCAGAAAGAAAGAAGAAAGTGGAAACATTCCAAATTCTCCCTCAGGGTACATCTGGATGCTGGACTTCAATAGAAACAACACTAATTGGTCTCACTTCCTCCCACGCTCTTTATGACACTGATTTCTAAGCCCATCGTGCCCTAAAGGGGGAGCTGTTGCTTAAAAACTCAACATATGTCGCCCGTGTAATCAGTGGATCAGCAGCAGCGGTGTAGACCTGTCCAGTCTGCTGACACACCTCATCACACAACACGGGAGCTCGCAGGCTTCATTTGCACACACACACACACACACACACACACTGACAGACGTGTAAGCTCATCACCTGACAGCGACACCAGCTCCATCAACAGCTCCATACTGGCTTTCCTTTCACCCCTTAACCTTTCCTTTTATCACCCTGTCAAAGCTGGCAGCCTGTTAATTTCACTGTAGCCGTCTCTCACACTAACAATAACTCTTTTAATCTGTGCTTTCGCCTTTTTAAACGTCTTACCAACATTTCCATAATAATAAATCTGCCAGCCAAATCATTATCATATATCTGCAGCAAATTTAAAAAAAAAAAAAAAAACGGGCTGGGCGACGCTAATAAAATGGAGAGTGTGTACGATTCATGCCTCTTATAAAAACACGCGGCAGACGCATTATGCTCGTTTGTGCCGACTCGTAGGTAGTGTACTCATAGGAGAGTTCATAAAGTTACAAAAACATCTGTTCATCATTACGTAAACAGGCCAATGTACCAGAGTTTTGCTTGCTTTCTCTTCAGTTTATTCATTACTTTGCAGTATGTGTACTTCAATTTAATATTGCGTCAAAGCATCCTTGGACCTGACGCTGACCTTCACCTAAAACCTACATAAAGATGGAAAACAAGGGGCGGGGTCAACAAGGTCAATTTACCCAATTAGTGCTGTAAATGCAGGAGTGGGCGAACGAGCACTCAGCCAATTAAACAGAAAGAAACACACTGATGTCACTGTGGGTTTGTCCGCGGATGGAGCGTCGGTATTTTCAGAAATGAAGACGTCCACAGTTTAATTTCTGGACGTGATTAGTTCAATCTAATCGGTTTTATTATCATTCAAAATAGAACTTTTGTGTGAAAAAGACATCTTGCGAGCCCGTAGACACATTTTCCTATTCATATAATTTCACAATTTCTCTTCTGTGAGGTGCACGAACAATCTGTCCTGGGGTTTTTTCATTGCATTATTCCTGAATTTCCATTATTATCTATTATTCAGTTCTGTTTTCAGCGCGCCATTGCTATGTGCTATTGTGGCGCTGCTGTCTGTGTGGTGTGAAAGCTGTTGCCTTTTAGTTCTTTTATTTTATTTGTTCAGTGGGAACACGTTCAGCGTAGCCTCAGACAAGACAACGTGTTGTCTTTCCTTCCAGCGGCTGCCCGTCATTCTCATGCAGCATGAAGGGTAGGAAAAACCACTTCTGCCATGTAAGATAATCCATCATAGCAACCTATGATCAGGAATTTGGGTTTGGCAGTGTTTCTGTGTTATTTTTTTGTGTGTTGGGTCACATGAGCAAATGCATCAGGTTATGGATCACTTGCTGAACAAGATACCAAGACCAAGAAATGGAAATCGGAGAAAGGCAAGGTAGTCCTTCTCTGACATCATCACCAAAAACAATAATAATGCCCGGGCCCGGTCTGCTACTGTCGACAGACTAACAAACCCGTCTCTGTCAGTACCCCCCGAACATCAACAAGGCCTGCAGTGATTTTGCCTCCCCTTAAAATCCACTCAAATACCATGAGACAATTTTATCTAATCAATCAAACATCTGAGCGGACAAAAATGACATCCGGAGTTCCCCAGGGCTCCATCCCGGGGCCTCCTCTGTTCAATATTTCCATGCTCCCGCTAGCTAAGATTATGGAAAAACACCAAAACGTTTCCATAGTTGTGCAGACGACTCGCAAGCTTACAGTGTCATATCACCTGGGAACTAAACTCTCATGTAGGTGCTGACTAAATCCACTGGACAAATCGTTGACAGGATGTGCCAGAATTGTTTTTAGAGTCAAGGACGAACGCTTAAAAGTCAGCACGCAGCTTGAATTGGTAATATTAAAAACCACAAACCAAGCCAGAAGTCTTGGTGTGGTCATGGACTCAAACCTGAATTCCAACAATAACGTTAAGACAATTACAAAATCACTAAACCAGACTACTATCACTCCACAAAATATATCAAGGATTAAAGGCTTTATGCAGTTTATTCTTAAAACACTACATTTCTGATCTGCTGATACATTATGAACCACCCAGACCTCTCAGGTCATCTGGGACAGGTCTCAAAACATTGAGAAGCAGCGTTCAGTTATTATGCACCACATATCTGAAACAAACTCCCAGTAAACTGAAGGTCGGCTCCTTCTCTCGGCTATTTTAAATCAAGGCTGAACACTCTTCTGTCTGCCACTGCCTTTCATTAAATCAAATTTAAGGCTTCGATCAATATCTGGCACTGCATTGTAACTTTGATTCTCCTGTTATCTATTAGCTCATATTAGATTAAAGTCTTTTTAATTTGTTGTAGTGTTTCTGTGGCTTTTACACTTTATCCTGATTCCTTTTTGTGCTTTTCATGTAAAGTACTTTGAATTGCCCTTTGTCTGAAATGCGCGATACAAATACAAATAAACTTGCCTCGCCTTTACAAAAACCTTTTTTCTTTTGCAATACACCTCGGGTTATTTTGACTTAGCCAGTAGTAGTTATTTCTGCAAAATAGCCTGCAGCTGCTCCACTGACAATGAACCAATTTTAAGGACCTATTCATTCCCAAGTTTATCACACTTCACTGAGCTTTATTTTCTTGTTCCACTCTGCTCATGCTGCTTCAGTACACACAGAGGTGTTGACGGTCCATTGTTACTCCAAACCTGTTGACCTGCCATACAACCGCTGCAGTTTGTGCATTTTATATGAAAAATATATCAAAATATGCCTCAATAAATGCCATCATTAATTAGTTTGTTGGCTTTTTTCAATTACAAAACTGATCGAAATCACGCACACATCAGGAATATTTATCCCATGACATCATCAATACTTACAATTTTGTTAGGAAAATGATCTGAATCTGTGGGACTATAATATATGATTGAATGGGGCAAGATGGATTTTGTTGAGGCTTGGCAATAAACAGTGTGACCTTTAATAAGTGACCTTCCAATTACTGAAGTTCTCCTACTGCAAGTGCTGTCATTTTGATTCAGTTAACATAATTTTATCATAAAATCTATTAATGACCCGGAGGGATGGCCTTTTCTCTTCACTTCTCTCAAACATTTTACATTCACCATTATTACTTTTCTTTATTAAAACCGACTCACACCATCACAAAATCAGTCCATATGCCGACGACATCTCGTTATTCAGTATCTAGCAGCTCCCTTAACCTCCCTTCTGTCAGTCCACAAGCTCATTAACAATTTTGGTAAGGATTCTGTGTACTCCATCAACTGGTCTAAATCCAGGATTCTGCCTTAAAGTCATTTTGACCGGAAAGCTGAGGTTGGGAACTTATATAAACACACAACGAAAACCTTTAAACATGTCAGGATCCGTATTTCAGATTTTTCCATCCCAAAATAACCCACAATGTACACACTCAATTGTTGTAACTTGTGCAAATGTACTGTAATTCTTCCTGTAATGTGTTAATTGTTCGATAGAAAAACAAAAACCATCAACGCACATAAATTCTACCAAAACTGCACAACACAATAAAGCACACAAATAACGCTGCTCCCCTTAATTTAATTCCTGCCTCAGAGCGTATTGATTTCATAACAGTCATGCTGCTGTTCCAAAAAGCTTGCACTTACACAACTAACACACAGGTTTTTGTCTTCTCTCCTTTAGGTGTTGGTGGCACAGTTTTGGCCAAGAAGTCCACATTTCAGTTTTACCAAGATCAATGTGGGACAAAGATTCCATTGGGAAATCGACTGAGGTGATTAAATCAGGCGTCAAAATAAAATATGTCCTTGGACCAGTTGGCTAATGCCTTTCTGTGGCCTAAAGGGGCAGAGCGAAGACTGATCAATGTAAGTGGTACCTGGCTCCGCTTTAATCAAAGTCACTGTGGAAGGAGGGCAAGCCAGGGAGATATAAAGCCAAGTTTGAAGGTACCGTTAGGGAGAAAGGAGCAGGGACGAGGTGTCTCATGCTTCAGGAAGAGAGACTGATCGAGGGATGGGGGAATGTTAGAGAGAGACCGAGAAAGTAGAGTAGACGGGGAGCCAGAGGATACCAATTAGGACAGTGATGGGCACTTAAATCAGTCTGTTATTCAATACTGTGTGGGAGTGTTACAGTTCCCTCAAGCTCAATGGAGGATTTCTTGTCTCTAGTTGACAAGAGGTTTAAAGAGGGATAATACTGATCTGCTAGTTTTGTTGCTCTTATATGTTCCAAGATGACTGTAAATGCCTTCTGAGCTTGAAGTGACACCTATTATTAGACTCAGCTGGCCACTTCCAGTCCAATACAACAGTCCTCCAATAGATCTGACTTTGAACATGCCTGACAGGGAATTTAAGCAGGATTTATTGTATTCCTTTTATTTTTATGTATAAACCGTGTGTGTTTGTAGACCTGGCCCATAAAAACAGCCCTCTGAGACTGATCTGTTCACAGAATTAAAAGAGCTAAACAGGAAGAACCGGGGGCCTGTTATCCTGTTTGCAAATGTTACAATTATTTATATTGACTTGACGAGAGACACTGCTGTATATCTGCCGTAGTTTTATCATCGGCAGACACGTGTGTATGAGTAATGAACTCTTCAGGGGTCGACTTGTTGGCAGACAGCTGACAGACATCACAGATTTATTGACTTTATTGTCATTTGTAATGGTTAAATATGGTTAAATGTCTCCAATTTTTGGATTTTCCCAGTATTTATTTTGACTGGTTTTACAGGTGAGCTTGGAGTATAGGTTCCTGCTAAAATATACTGTTAAAACGCCGGTTAAGAAAGGTCTGAAGAGCACGTGTTGAGTTTAGAGCATCCAACCGTGCGACTGATGCAAGAGCTGGTAATCATAATAGATTTATATTCTAAGAAGGGTGCAGATAGTCCCCTGAACATCCTTAGAATTGTTGGCTAATGGCAGACCTCCATCCCATACTCTGTAAACTGTGTATGAGATAATTAATCTAATCTTATAGTAGTGCGATGATCACATTGTAATTTTTTGATTTTATTTGATTTTATGATTTCAGCCACTGACGGCTGTAGCAGACCCGGATTTAACAAACACATCAGACACGACAATCCCACTGGGCAGAATCATCATTATTTCCATTTTAATACCTATTATTGTCATTGCCAAGGTTACAGCTGCAGCTATACTCGCTGACATATTGTGTTTGCGAGGTGAAGATGATGCATATTCTCCCTTCACTGAACACGGTTATTAGATTCCTCTACAATATTTATGTTTTTAATCCCCAGTGACAAAAGTCACCAGGGGAATCGCACATATAACAAGGCGTATCAGCCGCTAAACAACTGGATCCAGAGAGAATCTGCATCATTTTACCCCTCAGACGTTCAGAGCATTGTGACTGGAGGCTTTTAGATAAATAGCTTTATGAGTTTGTTTTGACTTTCCGAAAGGAAGATATGGCTGTTTTCAGTTATCAGCAAATGCTCGTGATTGGACGCCACGCTTCTCGTGAAATATAACCACTTCGCTCCATAAATCCATAACTCTGCACAGCAGTTAAACTGCACCCATCCATCGATTCATTTTCAGTACCTGCTTATTCCGAGCACTTAAACAGGCCAATTTAAGGGTAAAGATTTTAAATAATCATCCATCTGGAAACCAAAGCGATTAGAATTTCTTACCTCCTTAACCAAGGCTGCAAAATGATGATTCAATCTTTGTCTTTTCCAGGGCCTCTCTCTAAAAGTCACTTTTGGCCCTCATCAGAGGTTTAAAAAAAAACCAAATAAATAACATTAAAAAAAGTTAAAGACTCCACTTAGGCTATAGTGCTGCTGCACATGAACAAAAGCCTCATTATGTCCTCCACGTTCAGGGATCTACTCTCTGCTCAGCGGTGATAATTGCTAAGCCATTCAGTCTTCAGTCATTGTGGAGTGGAGGTTTGTTTTCATCAACGATGACCAATATGGAGTAAGTACGGGGATTAAATTGGTATAAAGCTCCAGGAGTTTCACCGTGTGAATATTATAGCAGGTCTTTAGTATAGAGGGGATGCGATGTGGGAGAAGCACTACGAGCTTCCCTCAGCACCGCGTGTCACATCCTGATTCTCTCGTTTTGCATGTTCTTTGTTTGTGCCAAACAGAAAACAAATAAACAGATAAATAAATAAACTTCTGTGCAGTAAGCTTTTCTACTTTCTTGTTTTACAGGGTACAGTAAATACATACATTTTTATATTTAGCCTATTAAACCAGTCTAGCTTTAACTCTCCTTTACTTTAATAACTTTTGCTGTGGCTTTTGTTGTGTGAATGCACAACCAGGACTGATACCCAAAGTTCATTGTACTTCACACAATGACAATAAAGTAATTCTGATTTAGGTTTTAAGGTACTGTAGTGAAGAGAGCAGCAAATTAGAATAGTTTTCAGTGTTCGGTCTTTATGGTTTGTGGAACTTGTAAGGAAATTCGATTCAATTTGTCTATAATATCTGAAAGGAATGTGGTGCTCGGCCCAGAAGAGAAGCCGGTCGTCACGGTTTGCAGCATTTAATTTCGACCTGGGGAGAACATACAGTAAGTTATTACACCGCGTGAAGCCGAGGGACTATTCAGTGGTTCCAAACATATTCTTTTTTCAGAGTAAAAAAGTAAAACAGGACAAAACCAAAGATAAAATGACTCCGATTGAGAGCTAAAAGGACCAGAGGGGGAACCATCCACCAGACAGACAGGTAAGACTCGACTATGGCCCTGGTCCACGTAGCTAGCAGATAATATTTGTCATTTATCCGCCTGGGTTGGGTAGCTTGGCAGCACTCACTCCACATGCAGCCAAAATTGGTGATCACGATGTCTTTTTAAACCGTGCTTGTTGATTGATGGTTAACGCTTGGCTGACTGTCTAAAATGCTTCAGTGGTTTTAAAGCCACTGGTCTGGAAGCGTAAGCCTTCCTCTGTGTTGAATCCGGCTCCTCCGTGCTGCAAAATGAAAGCTAAGCTCCTTTCTTTGATGTAGGTCTTTGGGTCTTTGATCGTTCTTCGACTAATTAATTAATGACTTTTAAAGCCTCGTCATCTTGGCAGGTTTACTTACACACCAACCCGCGTTTGTAGCGACTCGCTCAGCAGCTCGGCATCGCCTGGCTGCCCCGTCGGAGTTTTCCTGTCTGTCTCCGTTCTCCTCTCTGTCTGGTCTTCTTGTTCAGATCCTTGGGGCGAAACCGCTACCGAGTCAGTGGGTTGCTTGATCTCCCTACAGCGTCGCTACTCTTAAAGGAATAATGGCGTGTCAGAATGTCAACACGTCAAGCGATCGCACTTCAGTCCACACACGGAACATCCACATCACCGTTGTAAGCCCCCCACGTCTGCTTTTCCGGAAAGGGCATCCGTTCTTGACTGGCTGGAGGAGACCTACTTCCAATGTGGATCTACTCTGTCAAACCTGCCAGAGGAAGGAGATAGACTCATAACGTAACGCCGGTGGCATCCGGCAGGGCTGACGAGGTGGAGAGGACAGCGGACTGACAGCTGTCATCAATCACTCGCCCCGCCAGCCAGATGCAGGTCAACATCAAGGAGCACAAGATTGCGATTTGTATACAGTTTATCGGGCTGACTTTTTGCCAGACAGTCTCTGGTGGATTGCTGTCTGTCACTGAGCCAGCCACCTATCTATCAATCAATTACTTTTCCAGGGTCAACCCAGCATGTGGCAAAGCTGTGGTGCGGCCTGTGTAATTTTTCCTGAAATGCCTGGACTTGAAACGCAGTTCTCTGACCAAGCAAAACCACCAAGGTCTAACCGCAGTAGATCATGAGTCAAATGGATCCTCCTGCCCTTTACTACACGACAAAACGAAACATTCAGCAAAAATCTTGTTGTAACCATATCCATACTTTACTTTAAATCTATTAATCGAGATATCTAGAAGTCCGAAAACTGAATGCCTCGCGTGAAAAAGACTGACTGGATGGTCATATATTACAACAAGTTCAATGGTCAATGCATAATTTCCAGAAATGAGTCTCAGTATTTTGCAGCAAAACAGAATAAGACAAATCAGTGCGGTAGAATGGACACTATCGAGGTACCCATGAGCAAGGCAGTCAAGAGAAGCCTCTAATGTTCCAGCTGTGAATATGTATAACTTTTTGTTCCGTGAACTCACTGTGTGGCTCTTTAACAGGCGTCGACTCACCACACTGATTTTGCGGCGCATATTTAGCACTCGCGATGAGTCGTTACTATGATTTTTTTATGAGATGCCTCCATAAAACCTTGCAGGAATAGATTACAAAGGCAACCGAAATGTTGAGGCGGTCTCAACTGAGACAACCAGAAGCTAAATAATGCCGCTCCAGGTCCGTGGATAGACAGGAGAGACGGACCGCTTCGTCTCCCAGGACTCTCCGTTGGTTGAAGCTCACTGATGCAGAACACTCAGACAGCTCGAGCTAACTCTCTGTAAATCTCATTTTCACAGCCTCCATATATGTAATTCCCCTCATCTCCCAAGACGACGTGTAGTCTTGTTTACAGTCTAGAAACACAGAGCAACAAAATAAATGCATCGAGGGCACCAGCATACGGCAGGCGAGGGGCCTACGGTACGCCGTACATAAACGAATGCACAGTTGTAAAGTAAACATTCATAATTGAACATTTTAATATCATAGAACATTCAAAAGCATTGAAACCACGTTTTAATTATTCATTATATACTTTAGACCTACTTAACTCTCTGCACTGTATAGCACATCAAAGACT
>OMNV01016492.1:0-12111 GCA_900303265.1 Brotula barbata | reverse complement strand
GTGGCTGTTCACTTGACATGTGTGAGCTTTTATACACGCACAGGCTACTGATGGGTCTCCCTGTAGTAGGAAGGAAGGTAGATGGGTAGGTGGACAAATGGTAGATAGGTAGGCAGGAAGGTAAGTAGGTTGGTAGGTAGCTAAGTAGGTAGGTAAGCAGGTAGGTAGGAATGTAGGTAGGTCGATAGATGGTAGCTAGATAAGTAGGTGGGTAGGTAGGTAGATAGATAGATGGTAGGTAGGTAGGTAGGTAGATAGGTAGGTAGATAGATAGATGGTAGGTAGGTAGGTGGGTAGATAGGTAGGTAGGTAGGTAGGTAGATAGGTAGGTAGATGGTAGGTAGGTAGGTAGGTAGGTAGGTAGATAGGTAGATGGTAGGTAGGTAGGTAGGTAAGTAGGGAGGTAGGTAGGGAGGTAGGTAGGTAGTTAGGTAGGTAGGTAGGTAGGTAAGTAGGTAGGTAGGTAAGTAGGTAGGTAGGTAGGTAGGTAGGTAGTTAAATAGGTGTCGAATCGAGCTGTTTTTCGATCACTCTACATGCGTGTGTTTTTCTCTCTCTTTCCCAAGGTGTGTCTGACCTCCCCCCCTGTCCCCTGCAACCTCTGTTCCCTGGTTGACCTTTGTCCCTGCCCTCCCTGGGGTCAGACTGTGGAGTGAAGTCCATGGCGCTGGAGAAGCTTGTGGGTTTTGGGAAGCAGCTGCTGAGGGTGAAGGTGGTCGACTGTAACTCAGAGGAGTCCCGTCTGTCCAGATGCCTCAATACATTTGACCTGGTGGCCCTCGGCGTGGGCAGCACACTGGGCGCCGGTGTCTACGTGCTGGCAGGCGCTGTTGCGCGAGAGAATTCAGGTAAGCGTCAGGCTCTCTTTTTGTTGGTCCAACAGGTGTTGTTAGTGCTTTTCCACAGGCGGTGAGCCGTACCGAACCATAAACTCTCCACATGGGTTGGGGCAGGAACCTCACACTGCTTTATTATTACACTGTCTTTTGTAGAACAGCTTGTGGATTGTCAGCAGTAAAATATGGATCATAGAACAGGACAATCGCTCCTCCATAACAGGAGTCTTCACTCTTCAGCAACAACACAGGCCACTGCTGTGTTGCACTGTGGAGAAGCTCATTACTAATCAATCAGTGTGTATCGCACGGTGTCAGCTCTGTGATCAGTTCCAGCAAGTAAAATTCTGCAAAAGCGTGGACTTCTTTATTGCATGTATGCTGAATGTGAGACATTTAAAAGACAAGGATTAATCTCCAAGGGAGGATCAAGGATGGAATCTGAAGTGCCTGGTCCTCCTCTGCTACCCAGTTCTCTCAACTCAGTTGTTGTTGACAGTTAGAACCGAGTAAAAAAGTTTTTGCTGCAAATATTGGAGATAAATTCTCCAGACTTCTAAACACGGCACGTCTGTCTTTGTTGTTAACTACGCTGCAACGTCCGAGACAATCAGTGAATCCCTATGTTGCCGTGGCCCTCTTTCAATGGAGTGGAAAAGGAAGCTGGAACTCCCTCTGTACGACTCGGTACAGTTCAGCCCAAACTGAAAACGCACAGCAAGTTGGTAAAAGAAAAAAAGCAACATACAAAGACACATGCAGAAGAAGAAATGCTGCAATTCCTGTGGCAACACAACAGGAGGTTTTCAGGGGACAATACAATTGTTCATAAAAGTAGTGGTACCACAATTGAAGAAAATACTCCGTTACCTGTAAAAGTCCTGAATTTAAAATCCTACCTAAGCAAAATATTTGCAGTTAACAATTTACTGTAGTATTAAAAGTATCATCTAAGTTCTCACTCACCATATTTATGTACGTTAAATCTAATCTTCAGTCATCCTGCGATGAAAGCAATAAACTGAAGTGACGTACATGCCTTCATGTCCAATCCAATCGGGTAACATACCTCGATATTGTGCATGTTTTATTTCAAATTGATTTATTCTGTCATGCACAGGTACGAGGCTGTAAAAACTCCTTGGGCCTCCAACTTAAAACTCGACAAGTCCTGACAGGAGGATGATAATTAGCCTGACGTTCCTGTGACAAATGAGGACTGATCAAGGACAAAATACTCCGACATATGGTGGATATATTGTGAAATAAATTCAAATAAAATGATGTGATTTTCATTTCCCCCTAGGTCCCGCTATCGTGCTCTGCTTCCTGATCGCAGCCTTAGCCTCGGTTCTGGCCGGTCTCTGCTATGCTGAGTTTGGAGCTCGTGTTCCCAAGACAGGCTCGGCTTATCTGTACTCCTACGTGACAGTTGGGGAACTCTGGGCCTTCATCACCGGATGGAACCTCATCCTCTCCTACATCATCGGTAAAGAAGAAGAAACGCACCGAACGCTTTTTTAGAAAGTAACCTTCGTTAGGCGTTTTGGACAGTGGGATCTGTTCTCGGAACCTGAAATTCAGTTTCTGGTCTCAGAAAATTCCCCATCGCCACCGTAGCAGTTTTTGGAAGCCAAATCTTGAAGGAATGAAGTTCCTGAGATAACGTTTCCCTTAAAATGGGGTTAGCCTGAGGTCACTTGAGGCCATAACTCCTAAAGTTCTAATGAAGTTCTACCTCTCTCTCGCTCTCTGTCCCAGGTACCTCCAGTGTGGCCCGTGCGTGGAGTGCTACGTTTGATGAGTTGATAGGGAAGCGCATAGAGCAATTTTGCATAGAGAACATGTCCATGAATGCTCCGGGTATACTGGCAAAATACCCAGACATGTTTGCAGTTCTCATCATTTTCATACTAACAGGTAAGAAAATGTAGAGAATACTTCCTGTCTTTCTCTGTCTCTCTCTCTCTCACACACACTAAACCCATATAACCCATCCGTATTTGAATTTTTTGACTGTGTAAAATGTCACTGGGACTACAGACCATCAGCCCTCACTTTGACTGTGAAACGTGTTGTGCGTCATTCTTTAACCTTTGTTTGTTCGTAGCCCGTTCACCCTTTCACCTGTGAAACACACACAAGCACACAGTTGACATTGCTGCAGGGGCAAAGATCCTATCCAGTTACTAAGTGCACAAATTTGAGCACAGAGCTTGCGACATTAGTCCTCATAAAAATTTAAACAGCATCTCTGCCTCGAGTCGTGCCGATAGCTTGGTGACTCCTGACTCGATTAGCTTGCGCTACATGCTAACTTCTCGATTTTGCAAACTGCTCATATTGTTTTTAGCGTGCTGAAAATCTTCCACTCCCCTCTAAACACTGTTTAATATTCTTTCCCGTGTTATCTCCCTCTGTAAGGTCTGCTGGCGTTCGGGGTAAAAGAATCGGCGATGGTGAACAAAGTGTTCACGTGTATCAATGTCCTGGTCTTATTGTTCATGATGGTCTCTGGCATGGTCAAAGGCTCTCTTAAGAACTGGCAGATCGACCCTGACCTGATTCTACACGCTAATAGCAGCAGTAACTCCACTGTCAAGTAAGCACAGAGTCACACGTACTCAATTCTTCATGCTTTTTAAGTAAGGATCAACATCTTGTCAGTGCTAGCAACACGTTAGCCTGCATATTACGCAGCTATTAACCAAATAAATAAATAATTACACCCAGTTTATTCATTTTAAAAAGAATTAATTACTAATTACAAGCTTCCCCAGAGAAAGATAGTTCTACTGCCTTTGCTAGCTTAGCCACTGCACTGCTATGTACACAATGGCAGCAGAGTCGAACCCTCTTAACGTCAGTAGCAGCCCGTTTAGCGTTAAACTGCGCAATTGGGAAATGCTTCGTAGTGAAAAAGGAAATCTTTTGAGATGTTGATGTTGTCGCTCTTTCTGCGAGAGGTGAAACTCTGCGCTGTTTCTGTACGTTTATTTCCCCTCTCTTAGAATGTACCATTTTCTTCCATTTACATGTTTAATCACATGGCGTTTACGTTTACAAAGAGAAAGACAAACACCGACATTCAGGAAAACACACACCACTCTGCCCATCTCCGATGACACACTTATAAAGTCAGTAGCTATTTGGGAATGCTGGCAACTCTTGGCGTAGTGATGGAAAGTAGTTTGGCGATGTGGTGATGATGATGATGATCCTGGATGAGCCGTCCGTTGTCAAGTTCAGCGGCCGTTACTCAGGATTACACGTGACAGAGAGCCGTACAATAAGTAAAGTTATTTTTGTCAGTGTGTGCTTTAATGAACAGCGAGCCTTCCCCCCCTCCTTTCAGTATGACGGAGGTCCTGCCAACCGAAGAGAGTTTAGGAGTCGGTGGATTCATGCCGTTTGGTGTAAGCGGCGTCCTGTCCGGAGCTGCCACCTGCTTTTACGCCTTTGTGGGGTTCGACTGCATCGCCACCACAGGTCAGTGCAGAACGGAACGAGAAAGAAACCCAAGTCTGTCTGTCCTCTCGTACCCGTGCTCCACATTTCATCTCCCTCCCACCGCCTCATGGGTATGTTCCAGTTTTGGGGGATGGTGTAATTGGAGCTGGGGCTGGGGTCGTGTCTATCCTGAGCTTGACTGAGCCTCCAGCAGTATTACATAAGAGGGCCGTGCAGACAGAAAAGATCTAGTTTGGTGTGTTTGGCCTAAATCAGCTCTTGGCTAAGTTCCCAGCGCTGTGATGAGAGTAAGATGGCCCTCGTGTTTCTCCTCTGTGTGTGTGTGTGTGTGTGTGTGTGTGTGTGTGTGTGTGCAGAGGTGCATGTCTTCATTCATGCATTGATCTGATATTTGTACTGGTTTCTGTTTGTTCTGTTGACATCATTTGGTTCGCAATAGAGGAGAAGTTTACACTGTCTACACCAGCATTCACTCGCCGGTTCCCACCCCTCAATTTCCTGACTTCTAATTGGCTGGCACGGTCTTCACCCTGAATGATGGCGAGAAGGGGCATGTCACACACACTCGGGCCAGCCAGGGCCTAAGCTATTATATGACTTTTTGTGTCTCGGTGTGTGTGTTTTTGGCACGAAGCAGCTCTCCCTCTCCCCTCTTTGACGCACACACATCTCAACACGGTTAAGGCCATGACCTCCGGCAGTATAATCACCAGGGCCGATGGGTATCCGTCATCTGTCGTGCGCGGTCTTGCAGGCGAGGATTCGGGCAGCCCCGCGCGCTCTATCACCACCGAGTGATTTCACCGCAGAACAAGACCCGAGTGTTCGCCGGAGGACGGCCGTTACGTAATGTCCTGCAGCTGAACAGTTGGCTGTTTGAGTGTAGTGGGAGTGCAGAAAAAACAAGCCCCTTGTCAAATTTGTAGCAAATACCAGGCGAATGTTCCCTTAAGCTGAATGTGTCTGCTTGTTGAATGTTCCATATTTGGAGTTCCACCAGTTGCTCCCTGAAACGTTGAACAATGTGCACAATATGCTCAGAACCTCCTGCTGCCCCCTCCTGTTAGGTTCACGTTTTGTTATTGTCTCGGATTTTAGAGGCGTGCGGGAGTAGGGAGTGTTGAACACTGGGAGAATGCACATGTTTGACACTTCCAGTCAGACAAACCCATAGATTATGAACTGCCCTGGTAGCCTCCTTTTCATTGGCCTGAGGGTGGCGCTGTAACTTTTTTTATGTATATATTTTTTCAAAATTATTTTTTTGAACCTCCTCCTTTAAGTTTGGGTCACAATTATCACAATATTTCATAAATAGAATATGTGGCCCAAGCCGGACGAAAGTCCCTTGTATTTTGATATGATCGGCTGCCAAAGTTGAGTGGGCGTGGCTTTATGACTCATGAATGAATCTGTTGTAACTAGAGGGGCCCTCACTGCTTATTCAAAAAATTAAACATAAATTGGCGCAATTTCACAATTCCGTCAGGTCGTGCAGGCCTGATGGTGGATTAAGTACCGCAAGTACACTTGATTAAATATCACACTTGAAATTGACCCATTGGAACACATACTTGAATAAAAAGCCATTTAGCTGCTGATATGAATTTGACTTTAGTATCAGAAGTATTTTGGGGGGATAATAAGTACACTTAAATATTAAAAGTAAATGTATTTCTGGTCCTCACAGTGTCATTTATACCTCGTGATCATTTTGAGATTATCAAAATTATAATCTCAGGCAGCGTTGATCGTCTTTGAAGATAAATATCGACGGAAAAGCAGCGACCGATCACTTGAATGAAGCTTTTCAAACTTTATTTAAAGATGATCTTGAACTTTGGAGGACACATTAGATGAGCTGGACTGTCCAGAGTCCTCTATGTAGCGTTCTGTTTCAACGTCACATTTATTTATTTAGACAATTCAGGCTCAATCTGTCACACTCGTTGTGAATTTACATTCATTTCAAGTCTTAATGTCCGTCTCCTAGCCTGCATATTGAAAACACCACATATTTATAATTCATATATCAATGAATGACAAACCAGTTTTGACACTCAAGTAATGGAGTAAAAGCATAATTGTGTAAAAAGTCTAAAACCTACTTGAGTACTTGCGTGAAGTATTTTTACTTTGTCCCTTTACACCACTGTGATATGAATGTGTTTACTTTGACCTCCTCACTCTGTCTCTTTGACCTCTGCCCTCTAGGAGAGGAGGTGAAGAACCCTCAGAGAGCCATCCCTATCGGCATTGTGTCCTCCCTGCTCATCTGCTTCGTGGCGTACTTCGGCGTGTCAGCCGCCCTCACCCTCATGATGCCGTACTACCTGTTGGACAGCAAGAGCCCCCTGCCTGTGGCCTTTAAATATGTGGGCTGGGGCGGAGCCAAATACGCCGTGGCTGTAGGCTCTTTATGCGCTCTGTCTACGAGGTAAACAATAAGGCTGATGCAATAACACAGATGACACGCACGCGTGTGTGTGTCTGTTTTCGTGCGTGGCCATGTCTATATTTAAGGCAAGAAGCCATTCGATCCTTGGCCTAAAAATATGACCACCGCTAAGAATATATCACACCGTCCGTGTGTGCCATTACGTAGCGCACGCTCATGCCACCAGAGGGCACCAAACACACACGCACACACACACACACACACAGAGTCCTCGTTAATTCACGTGACAGCGTTAATTATCTTTAATGGTGCTTAGCACATGGTTACATAACTCAAAGAATAACTGCCTTTAATCTTTTCGTCTTTTGACTGCATTCAAAAAATGCAAAAAAAATCAATTACCATCTTGATGTTGCACCATGTTCCGTATAATTAGATTATTTACTATTTACTGTGCTGTGTACTTGTGGGCTCTGTCTTCATGTGTTTATGTTTACTGCATTCTTGTTGGTATACGTGTGGACACTATATATCCTGGTCCCCCGCCCCCTCCTGGGTAGCCTCCTGGGTGCTATGTCCCCTATGCCGTCTGGCCGACGACGGGCTGCTTTCCAAGTTCGTGGCTGAGATCAGCCTCTGCTAACTGCAACCCTCGCCTCAGGCATAGGGGCAGGTGAGACACTAACACGCATGTTGAAAACTGCATCTACACTCACCCGAGCTTTGTCACGCTGCCGTGCCGAACGGATGCGTTGTAATCCTCTCGCCCGGTTTCCTCTTTTTGCGTCTCGCTGATGCATGCAGAGACGTCGCCGTAACTTGAGACTGCGTGATCCTTCTAAATGAGCTCTAATTGTCTGGCATGGAGACTAGCAGGGAGTGGAGAGGAGGGTTGAATATTTGCATGCTGGCTTCTGAAATCCTGTCCACCGTCCCACAACATGTCCACGCTCCTCCGCAGTACAGCAGATATGATGCGGTACCCCCTCGCACTTCCATAAGCCCCAAATCTGCATATGTATGTTATCTCGATGATCAACATGGATCTTCTTTCCAATCAATCTGATGTTATCTTCCCCACGCCGTACCAGTCTGTTGGGTTCCATGTTCCCGCTGCCCCGCATTATCTTTGCCATGGCGCGGGATGGCCTGCTCTTCTCTTTCCTGGCCCGCGTCAGCGAGAGGAAGGCCCCTGTCACGTCCACAATGGCCGCTGGGGTGATGTCAGGTAAGACAAGTGAAGAAAAGGGAGATGGGGAAAGGAGAAGCAAAGGGAGGAGAGAGTGGTTAACGGGGGAAACTGAGGAAAACCGATGGATTTGATGCCTCGCCTGAAATTCAGAGTACATTGTTTCAGTCACATTTACGTCTGAATGTATAATCCAGTTGCATTCTTCTGTCTGTTTTCCTCCTTGAAGCTATCATGGCCTTCCTGTTTGACCTGAAGGACCTGGTGGACCTGATGTCCATAGGGACCCTGCTGGCGTACACATTAGTGGCTGCCTGCGTCCTGGTTCTCAGGTTAGTACAGAGACACATACACTATGTAACCACATACACTACAACGATGGACGGTTTGGTGATGGTGTCCTGTGGTCTCCTGTCCTTGTGGCTCTGTCCACAACTTGGACAATTTGGATGAAACTGTCCAGGTTTATTGGGGTTGACGTCATAACAGTGCTGTTACAACCACTTTGACTGTAAACTTACATAATCTCATAATTCCCTGGGTCCATCCACATCCATTCACATAGGCCACGCCCATTTGTGGAAGACGGTCCCCTTTTTAACATATGAACATGAACAGTTTTTTCGCCGCTCCTCCTTCATTTTATCTCAATTGTCACACAATGTTACATGTCGACTGTCTGGGCTAAACCAGATAAAAACATTTTTTTTTGTATAATTATAATTAATGTATTTTGCAGCAAAATTTCGTCAAACTTGAATTTGCTCATCCTATCATACATGTCTACTCTAAGCAGATTTTGTGCACGCTCTACCAAAACCTGGTCAAGCAAGACAGAAGCATCAGATCACCTTATAGTGGCGCTATATCAACAGTGAAATATAACTTCTGAACGTGACGTTGAGTCAAAATCATTTTCCACTCTATTCCTGCATTCCTCCTATCAGCTGCATTGACCAGTGTAGACCACGCCCATGTTCAGCTATCATATTTACCGATGTTTTGAATTTTCCTTGAAACAGTTTTATTATAAAATTAAATATTTTTTTACAGACGACTGCGCTTTGTCAGAAGTAATGAAATAAAGAATACAGGAAACGTCAACTAATTTTCATTTCACTATTTTTGTGAGCATCTTCACTTTACAGAAATATTTTGTGTCTAAGGCTATTTTATTTTATTTTGTTTTGTTTTGTTTTGTTTTGTTTTGTTTTATTTTATTTTATTTTATTTTATTTTGTTTTGTTTTGTTTTGTTTTGTTTTGTTTTATTTTGTTTTGTTTTGTTTTGTTTTGTTTTGTTTTGTTTTGTTTTGTTTTGTTTTATTTTATTTTATTTTATTTTATTTTATATTATAGCTACATTATTGCATGGAAAATTATCTCTATTATTATGAGGACCAAAAATGACCATAAAACCAGAGAAGAGTGGAGGAAGTGACAGCAGAATAATTCAACTTCTGTTCAACTTTTCCTTTTTCTGCTCACCGATATGATGGTAACAGATCACCATTTTAGGGGTTTCTGTCCAATCTGTCGAACCTTGTAGTGTGATTACGGACACGCTGTTATCTCTGTCGCTGACACGTGTGTGAGTTTTTATCAGCTAACACCAGCCATGCATTGAACACTGAAATAAGTTTGTGGAAAGATTGTGACCTGCTGAAGCTGTAATGTAGTACGTTGGTATTTTAGCGTTATACTATGCGCCTGTCGCTGCAGTACTGCAGTACTGATCCTCAGAAGGAGCAAGTGTGCCATTAAAAAATCACTGGGATGTTATTTTTAGCAGTGATGACACTGAGTAAGGATTAAGTGTGAAGAAAGCCTGGTGTATATATGTGTCTGTGTCTGTGTGTGTGTGTGTGTATGTATATGTACGGGTGTGTGTATGTGTGTCTTTGTGTCAGGTACCAGCCCGAGCAGCCCAGTCTGGCATATCAGATGGCCAACTCCCAGGAGGAGGTGGAGCTGAGCGATGGCATCAGTGCCCCCAGTATGGGCATCCTGCCTGGTGTGGAGGAGCGGTTCAGTTTTAACGCCCTGCTGTTCCCAGACCACCCAGAACCCTCTGCACTGTCAGGGTTCATTGTCAACATCTGTGCCTCTGTCCTGGGTACGACATCTGACCTTAAAAAAATCTAAACAAAAACAGTCAAAATTTCAACTTAGGATCTCCTCAGCCTGTTCAAAATTTATTTTCGTCTTCTAGCAGGGAGCTACGCTAGGGGTAATAATTCCTAAATGTCAGTCAACAGAAAGGGGGCGGGTCTTCCATTGGTTAGTAGCTAATCCATGACGATAGATTGCTCAGCTCTGAGACCGTATCTACAGAGAGCTGCTGTTATATTATTAAAAAAACAACATTTGGAAATACAAACTAGTAAACTATGTATCTCAAAATACAATGGGAGAGTTATTTATTTGTTAATTTATTCCTTTTTAAGTAAATTGGTCCTCCAGAGCAGAGGGCCTTCAGCACATGGATGGAGGTGGAATTTCCCTCCCGGGTGCCATAACAAAGGCAAGAATGTAGAAAATGAGGCAGCTAAGAGAGCGACTCTCCACAGTGACCTGTAAAATGGACAAAACCGCCGCAGTGCTGTTGCTGGGGGCTTGTTTCAGATTCAGATTTAGATGGTTTGTGTCCCACGTGGGAAATTTTGTCTTGTGGGTTGGCGCCAATATAAACAAATACAATACAAGAGCTGAGAACAACAAGAGCAGACCAGAGAAAAAGAAAGAAAACAACCAGATAAAAAGATCCAAAATATAACAGCAGGGGCTGTATTCCCATGTGATGAGATTCAAAGGGACGAAGGGTAGAGAATCTTAATAAATGTCAGAAAATTCAGTGTTTCAACCTTCCCGATTTCAGCAGAACGTCAGTTGAGATCATGCAAAAATTCAGTCGTCCCCTTGTCCCTCTCCAGGACTGCTGATCCTGGTCTTCAGTATTTTGGCGGTGCAGGGAGGGTTTGCTCTGTGGAACGTAGCGGCGCTCAGTTCCATCTTCATGGTGTGCCTCCTGCTCGTCTTCATCATTTGGAGACAGCCCGAGTGCAAGACCAAGCTCTCCTTCAAGGTTTGATGCCTCACATTTTGAAGTAGTCCACAGTAACCGTAGTCCTACCGTGCTGACGTGTGCCGTACTTTGATAACAGCCGTGAGGATTTCTTCTTCTTCTTTGTTGATTCTTCAGGTTCCCCTCCTGCCCTTCATTCCGGTCATCAGCATGTTTGTTAATGTTTACCTGATGATGCAGCTGGACAGAGGCACGTGGATACGATTTTCATTCTGGATGGCTCTCGGTAGGTGGACTCAGTTTCTGCGTGGCACCAATGAGATATTAACTGTCGTGAGATTCATCATCAGGATTTCCACCAATCCTTAAAAAGTCTTAAATAGAATAGAAATAAAGCCTTATTGAGTATGACAGCCTTGATTTTACATGCTGTAACATTTTATTTCCTCTGCACAGTGAAATGTCAGGAATCACTTTAGAGAGTTTGTGTATTTTAACGAGGCCCAGACCGGAACCAAGAGCAGGTCCTTGGGTTTGCAGGGGCGCATTAGTAGCTCGCAGACTACTAAGGGAAAGGTCACAAAGGTCACAAATCAGAGTGGCGATGAGGTCGTTGTTGACTGTGCAAGCATAGATTTAACCTCAGCGCATTGGGAATCAAACCTGTGGAATCGCACGTGCACTGAGAGAAGCACAAAGTGGCATCTGGTATTTGTGTTCCATGGAGTCCATCTTGGACACCTGGATCAGCAACAAACACGTCAACGCAACCTTTATCTCACCCGCAGCTTTAAAGCAGAGATACTTTGGTGTCTGCCCGCTGTGACAAAGCACCGATCCTTTCAATCTTATCGAAAGCCAGACATGTTCACAGCTATGTTTCCTGAAATCTCTCCTGCACCTTAGCACGTGTGTCTCTCCTGAACCCTGCAGGAGCCCCGATAACGCAAACTGATCCTCCTCATTGTCTTCCAGGCTTCGCCATCTACTTCGGCTATGGAATTCACCACAGCGCCGAGTCCCGCCCGTCTCCAAAAACAGAGATGGTCCGGTTCAGAGCCTTGCACAACCACGAAGCCAAGGACTTGTCCCCCGAAAAGGAGGCCTTCATTCACAAAGACCAAGACGCCAAAGAAGATGAAGATGGAGATTTTTAAGAATCCGGACAGCACACTGAAGTTTTTTCTTTTTTA
>OMNV01016491.1:16418-63526 GCA_900303265.1 Brotula barbata | reverse complement strand
TTAAATGTATTTCCCGAACTAGCTTTCATTTGTCCACATTTTTCCCATCCTCTCGAAATCCTCACCCTATTTGGCTCCCCCAGTAGCAGACACTGTGTGAGTGGTGCATTGTGGGAATTTTTCTCTGGCTCATATTCCCTCTAATGGCTTAAAATATTGTCACACATCAAAGTCATTAGGAATACAAGCGGTTATTTATTTTGCACAAACCAAAGAAGCCTTCCTCTGCAGTCATCCAACTTTTTGCAGCATGTCCATCCCCATCACAGTGAGTCAGTTCTGTCTCTCTGAGCACGGTTTGACTTTTAGAATCCTGTGTTGACACTCTTTATTCAGGTGCAGCTGATTATGTGGCATTGAAGAAAAAGGCTCTGACAGTCTTGTGCTCCTGTGGCCCAGCGGTAGTTTGTTGCTTTGCTTTGTTTATTTTCTATGCGGTTTGGTGTGAGTTTTGGACTGTTGGTCCTCTACGTTCTTACCAAGTGTCTCCAATTGTTGATTAGCTGAAAAGTTTCCAGGAGGAGCTCGTAGGTATGTTAACAAGACTTGTCTGTCTGTGTGACAACATCTGAACTAACTTAGGCATGGCACTGGGTAATGTGGATTCATTTATATCTCTGCTTATTGCCTTGCTTGTGTATGTGTGTGGGGGGGAGGGAGGGATGGAGTGGGTGTGGAGAACTTGCAGCAATTGCTTTATTTGGGACTGGCCATCCACTTTTTCCCTAAGACAAAAAATTGCTTCTAGAACTTAACCACTAAAGAAGATTCCAAAATGAGGTTTAAATACAATTAAATGCAGTTATTAATTACACTAAGGGAGCCAGGAGCTCAGCAATTTAAACAAAATAATAAAGAAATATACTTCAGCAGTGGAATCTTTTATATTTCACACTTTGGAGTACCAGGTGTTTTCCTGGCATTACAGCGCTCCTCATGAACACCTTCTATGCTTTTTCTATATGGTAAAACAACTTTTTTCCATAGTGCATCCTGGGTAATGTAGTTTATGAAGAAGTTATGCTGAAGAAATGGCAGCACGCACATTGGAAGAGCAAGATAACAGATGATAGAACTGAATTCATAGCCATCGAAGATTAGTTAATGTTATTATCCACCATTATGCCATAGAGTATTTACTGTAGCCCAGGGTATAAATTTCAGAGGCCTTAAGACAATTTCACAGCGATGGCTCTTAAAACTATTTCATCTTTACACTAGTTATTATGGCCACCATGCTGTTTTTCTATTTTTCTGCAGTGGTGAGAAAGAAAAATAGTTTAGATAAATGTTCAGATACTGAGCAGTTATCAACTTTTTTTTTCATTTGTTATAATATTCAAAAAAATCTGTGGGGGGGAAAAAAAGAAACCTGAATCAGCATCAGCCACTCTGCTCTCTGTTATATCACCTGCGGCCATTGTAAAACCAGTTTCTGTCCATGACAACAACACACTGCATATATTGATATCCTTACATCTATGTATGTGGAATTGATATGGTACCTACATATCTATAGAATGCAACAAAATTCACATGGAAAGGGAACACCTGTATCACCACGCATGCAGTCTTGTATCTCTTTGTCACTCTTTGAGTATTAAGTGGCACCAACAGGTCTGAATATTATTTTATGAATACAAATCAATTTCAGCCGGAACTGTTATGATCACTGTGTTTGGCTTCGAGCCATACAGCTTGAGTTGAGTTAGAAAAAGACCATTAGCAGCCCTGCTGGTCACATTGATTGTGTGGAAAGTCTCCATTAATTTCCACATTGAACTATATGGAAAACACTCGTAAAATATTAACTGCTGTACCATTTCAACAACTGGGATGTGTTATCAATGACTCTGCTGCAGTAATAATGGCATTAAGCAAATGGCACAAGGACATGCACATGCTACATCACATACTGTAGGAGGCAAGGTTTATTAGAAAGAAAAAACAGATGGTGTCTGTTGAGGCTTGCAAACGTGTGATTAAACTGAGAAAGATAAAGCAGAAGCATCATGTCAAAAGATGGAGAAAGAAAACGTGTGAGACTCCTGCATGGAGAGCAGAAGGATCAAGAAAGGAAAGGGTCAATTCGGAGCTTTCTCACATGCACCATTCCACATGTGCTGCAACACACTCCATTTCTCTATCAAAGACAAGTTCAGTATTTGTTTGCTCTGAAAACTGCATGGAGAAACAGAGATCATGTTGCAGCACTGTGGGGAGGGGTCGCCCAGAAGAAGCTGTGGAAAAAAGGTGTTTTTGTTGCATTACCTTACCCAGTGCATTGCTAAAATGATAAGACAGTGAGAACTTTTCAGGAGTGGATAAGACAGAGGAAAAGACAGGTGGATAGAGAAAATGGGCTAGGAAAAAAACAAAAAGCATTTACAAACGTTGTGAGAGAAAACGAGAAGATGAGGGGAGGCAGAGGAGGCGAACACATGTGATAACCAAACTCTTCCACCTGTGAAATAATAAGATATGCTGGCTTATCACTTTCCCCCCTCTTCGTCTCTTTTGTTCCCTTCTTCCTGTAGAGATACAGGTGTTGCCGGCAGGCAGAGGAGCGGTACTTTAATGTAGCTCCTATCAGTTAGCGCTATGATGTCTTTGTCCTTTGTCTATCTCCCTGTCCCACTTTGTCACAATGAATATTAACTTCTGGAAAAAAAAGTTCATCCAACTTATTGTGAAAGTTGAGGAGAAAAACAGGGACTGAAACAAAAAGCTCAATTATTTTTGGCAAATAGTTTTTCGGAATAGTTTTCATTTTTTTTTAATTAATTCTGCTGTGAAGTGTGCTACATACAAGCTGGATCATAAACGTATGTTGTGACGATAAATATATTATAAAAATCCTAGCCATATGGTTTAACACAAACAGTTACCCCAGAGCATCACACTTTGACATTTTAAATGTAATTATAAGTCCTTTAGGGTTTTCTATATACATTGGGATAGCACTAATTGTTACTTATTATATCAGGTTAAAAAATGTGAATGAAAAATATTTTGGTGGCACTCCCATGTAACAGAATCAAGGTCTTTCTGCTTATCAGTGGCTGGAAGTTAGAGATTTTGCAGAACAAAAGCTTGAGTGAATATGATCATGTTCACCAAATAAAAAAAATGCCATGGCATTTCCCTGACTCCTATCCTATTTTTTCACCCCCAGGACAAAAGCTGTAAGTACACCTCATTCACCACAACGTTCCCAAATGAAATGGCTATCCTGAATGCATCTCAAAGTAAGTAATTCAAACACGATATGAGAAATGTTAACCTGAGATGACACCATAAGATTTAATTTAATGCATATCACCCCAAAACATCTGAGGTATGAATCTATCCGTGACACGGTTGCTGCTTGTTGGGACAGAGTCAGATGGTGTCATAAGCGTCACTTTGCCTTCATTTCTCCAAGCTATGTAATAAAATGTCACCCAGAATGCTCCCCTAGAATGTCCAGTGTTGGGCTAGATGATAATCACATGGTTTCTAGCCCTAACCGTTAAGCAAGAACACATGGACTGATATCAATTATTCACAAGCTTGCACTATACCACAGACATGATAAAGGACCAAATAAGACTTTTACATTTTACTTGGCATGTCCCCAATTTTTTTTGCTCGCAACCATAAATGCACAGAGAAATAAAAAGCTCTATACAAGACAAAAACATCAAAGCTGTACACTCTTTTTGGAAATGGTTTTATTTGCTTCCCCAGTGATTATGACTGAAGTAAATCTTGGTGCAAGTGAGCCGTTTTTATATAATATTTATCACACAACCTTTTCTGTTAGAGAGTACAACTTCCTCCACTTAACAGTCCCACTTCTCCCTTCTCTTGACAGCAGTGCCATCGTTTTGGTGACACACTGTATATTTTAATACTAATCCCTGTATACCATCAAAGAGAGAAGGAGGTGTGATTGTTCGAGTAATCCCCCTGGGATCCTTATTGGGGGGAGTGAATGAGAGTGGAGGATTAGGGAGCTGTGACGGCCAATATATTCTGTAATTAGCCAGTTAACAGCCTCTGTGATGGCGGGATTACCAGAGTCTTAGCCGAAAACTTGACAGAGGCTAGGCATGACTGACAGATTGTGCGGTAATACTGCATGTCCTCGTGGCGCTGGAGAGGGAATTGGTAGAATGAAAGGGGAAACGGGAACAAGGGGCCAAGGGGAAGGAGGGTGGGTGAGAAATTGGAAGGATTGAGCAATTAAACTTATCACGCAGCCAGGACCTTTGACATTTCAGCAATTTAGCTGAACTTGGGGGGCTGAACTACATCTGATGAGCTTTTACAGCTACAAACATTTCAATCTTGAATGCCTTCCCTGATATATCATTACGCCATTCAAACTATCCATATCACAAGCTGGCAGTATTTTTTATGTTCTATCATTTCAAATTTAACATCAATCCTGCTGAGGAATGGGACCGTTCTCCGCGGTAAGCTATAATCAGGAAACACTTTATAGACGTAGAGAATGATATAGGAAATCTGGAATAAGCTTTACAGGTCATGATCGGGCTAAATTAACTTATAAGATGGCTTTAAGACAATAATGTATGTATGGATGTAAGTATGTGAGGCTTGC
The DNA here is from genome assembly GCA_900303265.1 of Brotula barbata. NCBI lineage: Eukaryota > Metazoa > Chordata > Actinopteri > Ophidiiformes > Ophidiidae > Brotula > Brotula barbata. Next base: position 58,917 of record OMNV01016491.1, on the reverse strand, counting down.
AATGACAGTCAACAACAGCTTTTTTTGCATTTCATACATTGCATATCCTGTGCCAACCTCTATTCATGTCGAAGAACAAACAATTAAAGGTAATAGAGAACAAAAAGTACTTGTGGAAGAGCAAGTGAGAGAGAAATGAATTTGTGACTCTGGAGGGAGAGGCTTACCAACACAAACTTCTCCTGCCTAACTGACCAACTAAAGTGTTCCATGGAGAAAGAGAGAAACTGGATGAACTGATCAGAGAAATACTTAATTATCTGATTTCTTTTTGTTGCTCTTGTGCAGTGTTGGTCACAAATTGGAAGCCTGAATACATGGTTCTGTTGTGTAGCCTACGTTAACTTTAATGCCCCCTCCCTCTCTTTTTAAGTAAGAAGTCACAGAGGCATCTTGCACTACTTGTGTTCACTGTAGACAGAGCGAAGAGACCATTCCATCAAATTTGTGCTTACTTCAAACCATCTTGAATTTAGCTGCCAACTCTTCATGCCCACCATAGGAAGACATCCTGGAAACAACAATGTCATAGTCACTTATCGTTCAAACAGCTCAAATTCCTGCAGTTCACTGTCATCCCCGTGGGGTGATCCATCAGCCTGAGATGCAATTTAGAGCCATACAATGTTCAATTATCAACAGAATAATTTGTTAGAACTCTTTTTGTGTGTGTTCAATCAAGCGTGCTCTGAAGAAATGAGTCTTACAAGAGAGATTTGTTTGTCTTGTTGTGTTTATTATTCCTTTCACGGAGGAAGTCACACCGCCTGACTGTGAACAGTGTTTGATTCTGGATAATTGAGCCTCAAATCCAAAAACCATGACATCTGTTTTGTTTGAAGGGACTGATGTTTATTTGATGCATATTTTAGAGGGGAACATATTGTCTCAGCAGCATGTCTGGCTTGGCTTCACTTAACTGTCCTGCTGCTGTTTACAGGTGAGCCAAATCATACTTCAGACAAAAACATGACAGGAGAAAAAACATCAGACGTACAGGCCATCATCATTATCTTCACACAAGGACAAAAGATCCTTTTTTTAAAAATGTTGTGGCAAACTTTTAGTGAAGCAGGAGGGTTGATGCATAGAATCTGCACTGCTATTCCCTGTGTTTTGAATTTTGCCTCACAAATGTTTGTTGCTGCAATTATGTTATATCTTGATGATGATGATAAGATAACCAAAATAAATAAACAAATTGGCAGTTGGCAGTCCAAATATTTGTCACAGTTTTCTCTTTACAACAGTAGGTAGAAATATAGTCTAAACGTACATACAGCTGTTCAATCATCCTGCAGAAATACGTGTTTGTATTGTATTTTGTGATAATATATAAACATCCTGGAATAGGTGAGGATTATATTCATGGCTCATATTATCAATTTTTGTTTCTGCACTACTACTACTGCACTTTCTGCTACTTAAATTGACCTTGGATATTCAGTGCTGAGGTGCTGATCATGAGTCAAGTCTTGACTCAGTCAGCCCTACATGACTCATGCAACTCACTTTACAATTTATTTATTCGTTGCCAAAAAACAGTGGTAAGTGACATCAGAAAACATACTGCATACATAATCCATACATGTGCTTTATGTCTGCTACCAAATTACATATGGCAATTTTGACAAGATCTTAATTTAAGTAGATCTAGATCTTCATTTTCACCATGAGGAGTGTGTGTTTGTGTGTGTGTGTGAATTTATGATCTTAGTTTGATTTGCAATTGAATTTTGACCAAGTCTTAAATCTGCTGCAATCATGTGTTCTGATCAAACATCAGAGCCATCGTGATCCTCGTCTCTATTGCTTGCCACCGTCACTTCTACGAGTACCTTTTTACACATCTAACTTGGTCAACTGTAAATAATCTTTAACTTGTCCAGAAAACTCAGCAGGCAGACTTTTAGGCAGAGCCATATGGTAGTGACATCAATTGTGTTTTAGCCTCTTTAGGCTCTCTGTATGGATGCATTGGAATGGATTCTAATCTAACTGAGAACTAAGAGCATCCTGTGCTTTGTCAGGTTGGCTGATTCGTTAAGAGTGTTTAAATCCTGACTTAAAAGCCCAAGAAGAAAGACGAGAAAAAAGAAGTTAAAAGAAATGTAGACATGTTGAACACAGAAATATCTAACAATCGACACAAAAGTTTAAAAAAATATTCAGAAATACTGAATATCACTGCACTATGAAGAAGAGAATGATGATAAAAACAATTAACATGTTTTGACATATTTTGTGGAGACCCTCTGGAGCCCATGTTGGAGTTAATGAAACTCAGTTTGAGAACCGGTTGTATGCCAGCACAAGCACCTGCTATTTTTCTAATCAACCCGTCTCCAAAGACTCTTCCCTTGAAAAGTCCACTATCCTCTGTGGACCAATTAGATGTCCCTCCTGTCCGTTGTTTTCTGGTTCCTCATATTTCTGACCAATGACAGATGGCCGCCGATAGAAACAACGGTAGAAAGCAAGGGTACATGAGATAGAAAGAAAGAAACAATGTTAGTATACAGTTCTGCAGTGATCTACAGAAAACAAGCAAGAAAATGCGGAGGAGGGAGATACACAAGTAAAAGGACGACATGAAAACCATTAATCGCAGCAGGTACAAAAAAAGAGTAAAATATTGAGAAAAAGTTCCCCCTTGTCATGTAATTCCTTTCATACATGTCATTAACTTATGGTTAGCAGTTTCTTCCTTGTGGAGTAAAGGTTAAATGAAAAAGACCCAGTTATTAGAAAACAAGTTTGTTTGACAATGGAAAACTAAACATTTAAACAGAAAAAGAAGTTTGAAGAATATGTTAGACCTACAGATGAAATCATTTCAGCAGACAATAAAATGGGATCAAAATGATAATAATGCCTGTCACTCCATGTTAAAGATTTCATGATTTTTCAAGTTATTCCTTATTGTTCTCTCACATTTCCTTTCTCCTAAATGGATAAACACACATTGTTCAGTGTGTTTTTGTTTATGCAGAGGGAAGAAATTTTAATAAAGCTATATGAAACTTTTCAAACTAATTGCTTCCTCTGAGAGGAGTTAGATCAAATGAAGACCTAAAGACTAAAATCAGAGTACTTGAATGTAAGGGATTATTTCCAATTAGACCAACTGAGGCAGGCTGTATCAATCCAGCACAGATAATTCTCTGTGGTATTTGAAGGAATATTGGATTCCATGTTTGACCCAGTTACACAAAACCCTCCTGCACTACTTACAAACTCTGTAATCTATCCTTTATCTATTCCTGACTGTGTTTATCACTTCCTCTGTGTCTGCTGCCAGGTGGGAACACCGAGTGGCTGTCTACCTATGTGACTGCTTCCTTGTGGACCAGATATTTTTCAATGTAGTGCACATTGCAGTGGGTGTAAAATTTATATCTGGTGACAAATTGTCCTTGCAGTGGTCTCGAAAGTGGCAAACGGTATAGTTAATGACGCTTCTTTCAAAGTTTATGTAGGTGTCACTCTTTTTTTGCTCAGAAACGACGACTATTGCTATGGTGACCAGGTTTAAGTTAGACTTTCTTAATCCCTAGTTGACGCAATGTAAACTAACTAATTAGGAGCAGTGAACGGGGACCAACCTGAGTCAACGACAAGGACAGGAGCATTAATCTTACACTTGTTTTTAATGGGGAAGGAAACCTGGAAGAAACTCCTCTGCCAATTTCTAAGTAAATAGGATTGGGCTTTGGTCACGGAATACATATGAACTCTTCCTGCTTCGTGCTCTCAGGGGGTTGCCGTGCAAAGCAATACACTGTTTTGGCCTGCAAGGTTTGTCCTTCCAGTGCCAGCCCAAGTGTGTTGTCCTGTTGTCTCTGCACTGCTCCATTTTTTTGGCCATATATGTGAAATTTTTCCTCTATTTTTGCATTGGTTCACTATCTGGACGGTCAGCCATTGATCTTTTCGGCGCTCATGACTTGTCCGAAACATAATATCTGTGGGGCTCTAACTGGGCTGAAAACTGTTTCAGCTGCTTGGCAATAAAAACTTTCACTGGGATTAAAATATTGCATTTATTTACTTTAGTAATATTTAGTCTACTACAATAGAGCATGTGTCTCTGCTTCAAAGGTGGAACCTGTTGTGGTTTTTTAAATTTTAAATATTGCCTTGTTGTTACCTGCAAGTGTACCCACAATTCTATATTCAGTTCCTTGACAAATATTTCAATGAATGTATTCACCCTAAGCCAGGCGAGCTCTGCTTCTCTCTCTGTATGCAACAGACTGGGTACATTCCACAAGTCACCTTGGATCAGAGCAGACACCAGATGAGCAGAATTAATATGGTGAGGTGAAAAGAGAGAAAACTTTAGTTAAAACTAAAACGAAAGATAAAGAAAAAGAATGAGAGAGGTGAGATTTGGAGAGACAAATGGATAAAATGGAAGAAAGAAGCATTTTTAGGGAATTAGTGAAATAGTAAATATTGTTTTATGTGTAATAAATAGGACGGCAATCAAAGTCAAAACAAAATCTAACAAAATCTAACATTGAAAAGAGAAGTGCAAGTTAGCTGATTTAATGTCCATGGGGAGGCAAAGGGTCCTGGTTATTGAGAGCCCCCTAAATGAATAAGACCATCTAAGAGGTTAATCCCATTTTTTACAGAAAGCCAGTAGAGGGGATGGCTGGAGCTGCTTAATAGTCTAGTGGCAGAAATTTGAACCAGCTGTAGTTTCTTTAGAAGTGGGTTTGTGAGCCAGGTGAATAATGAACTGCAGAGATTCAAGTGAGATTAAACAAAGCCATGTACTCAGGGGCACAGTAACGTGGCGAGTAACATAATTTAGAAATGCATATGTTGAAAGATGCAGGCTACAAGCGAGGTAATGCGCTGAGAGCCAAGAAGAAGGCCCTTAGAGTCTCGTTACTGCTGGAGGAGGTTTGCCATCCATTTCCTTATATCATCTTAACAGTCATGCAAGGGAGCCTGTTAGTTCAGTTGATTATGGTTGAATGGTTGCATAACATTGATAAATATTATGTTTGACATGACTGATAGTTCATAGTGAGGGAATCTAGATAGTGAAAAGTAGTGGACCAAGAATTGAACTCTGAGGAATACCATAGGAGATGGGAGCTCATGGTAAAAGATGGTCATCTACTGCAACAGATAAAACTGAACTACTGCTTAATCCCATTAATGAGGATGCTTGTTTGTTGTGTCGAAACCTGATTTTGTTTTTTAAGAACAAAGATAGCACATTTATCAGAAACCACTCTCATCAGGCTGTCATTAGTGGCCTCATTTGGTACTGAACCGCTTTCAAAAACCTGACATCTTTGTCAAAGATGTCACAAGGCTCCTTGACCTCCAACAGACAAGGTTTTGTGCTTTTAGGAAGGAGTTGAACTATTGCTCTTTTGAAATAAACAGGCACCTCACCATAGACAAGCGAGCTATTGATAATGAAAAAAAGACTGATGGCTGGCAAAGAGTCGTGGCAATGATGCCAAATGGGGTGATGAACAATTTTTGAGAGGTCACGAAGGAAAATGAGTGACAAACTAGCCTATAAGGGCTATTAGCGGGGGGTGTCAGGTGGGATTAATGCCAGAGTGAGTGAGTGAAGCTTAGTGGATTTTTACAATCTTCTCAAACATGTTAAAAACAGCAGTCCTGCTATGTACTGCCAATCTGTCCAGGGAGCACCCTGCGTTTCACCCAGTGACTGCTGGGATAGGCTCAAGCCTTACTGTGACCCTGACAACTTAGATAAGTGGTATAGATAACAGATGGATGGATGTTTAAACAGCATCTGTCTTCATTTATCCACAGACTAAGGTTTATTACAGGACCATTAAGTACTAAAACAGGGCAAATTAGATGACAATAGAATGACAAAAGACAAAGGAAAGATGGGAAAGATGCAGAAAAGAGACAGCAAAATGCGTAAGAGGAGGAAGGAGTGCAAACGTATATGTAGGAGATGAAGAATGCAGCATGTGACAGAAAGATGAATATCAACACAGTAATCTGTGTCATGATGTGATCCAAGACACCCCCCAACACAAACACACACAGACACAAAATGCTACACTGCATTTTCCTCTGCACTGGCAATTCATCATGATTTCAAAGATTTGTCAAGATTAATCAGTTTAATTTGACATACCAAATACATTATAGATATTATGTATTTGTCTGACATAGTAAAACATGAAGGTTTTGAGCAAATGGATTGTTGCGAGTTTTCAAAAACCCATGATCAATAATTCATTTAGAGACCTCTAACAACAAAATATTTTCCAAAAATAAAAGTGAACAGAACTAATGCACATACCAAGCAATTCTACATGTACTGTTACTCCTATCCTCTGTGAAGAACATGGAATAGTACAGAATGAAATGAGATAGAAAGGACATGGAAAAATAAGAAGTGATGGGTAGAAGAAAACCACAAGTTTTTGTTGTTTTCAACAAACGACGAACAAACACCTTTCCAATATATCAACGGCTTTACAATTTGCACAGGAGAGGAACATGGAAACAAGGAAAGAGAGAAGATGATGCAGTGTGGTGAGTAAATAAGTAGGACAAAAATGAAAGGAAGAGAACAGAGTGAGCAAACCCAAAAAGAATAATAGTTCTATCTGTATACAGTCTGAATAGCTGGCACACATATCCATCAGTTTCTCATTGTGTGGTCGCACTGTGAGCAACATGTCAACAAGTACATTAGCCCCGTGTTTGGAAGGTCAACAAGTTTCTTGGCACAGAAAACTGATGAGTTGGACTTTTACAAGCTTGGCACGTGCAAAATGGAGAATAGACGTAAAAAGCTTCCCTTTTCGTAGATCATCTAAGTAAATTCATACATTTTCAACTTCATTGGAATATTTGGGGATTTCCTTTTGTCAGCATTATCAAAGGCAACTAGTAATAAAGTCATAATTTAGTATTTACTAAGTTCAATTCACAACTGGATTTTTTGAATTATTGTTCGCTTTTATCCATTTGTTCACCTAGATTTGTTTATTTTAAAAAACCCCGAATAAGTGCAAAACAGCCTCCATTTGTTAGTCTGTCTCACAGTTTCCTCCTGTTTTCTGGCCTGCATCACCTCCCTTTCTGGTTTCATTTCCTCTCTCCAAGTCATCAGTAGTCATAAACTGGCCGCTCTACCAGCCTTCCCCCCTTTCCATCGCCACTGTTAGCCAGATGTAATGAAAGACAACAATCACCTGTGTTCATGTGTAAACACACACGCAAACACAGAAGCAAATACACACCAGATGGCTGAAAGACATAAACTGTGTTAGTTCATTAAGTTCAGAATGTATTTAGACGAAGCATACAGATGCACGCACACATACTTTCACTTTGGCTCTTTTGTGCACACATGCGTTCACACACTCTGCGTCTGACATTAGTGGATAAGAGCAGACAGAAACGTGCTCATCATACTTCTTGTCTAAAATAGTACCTGAAATGTGCCTGGTGTCCATACTTCCAATTCATAATATGCATGCCTGAAATTGAAATGTCATATTCTTCTCCAAAAAAACATTTAATTGTCGTTTTTGATTAACTTGATAAAAGACAGGGCTCACAGATGGAGAAGATGGGTGCGAGAGAGCAGAGTTGACACAGGGGATATTTTTCAACCTATTAAATGATATTCCATTACAGTTGTGGCCGTTGCACGAGTCCCCATTCATGCATTTATCCTGCCGCTATTCTTCACAAGCTGGAAATAATTTGAAAACTGTCACTCAGAAAATGCAAATTAGTATAGCACTTTGTAAAAGTCCTGGGGTAATCAGCCAAATAGTTACCCATTCTATGAAACTCTTGGTGGCTGAAAAGAGAGAAAGCTCTTTTCCAAACTGGAGGACACTGCAGCACGAAGGCATGGGGCATACGATTAAAAGCAATGACTTCAACATTCACTACATTTGAATATATTATTGCATTATTCAGTCTTTCACACTTTTGGTATAGTGTCCACAATCAATATTGTAGCTCTCTTGTCCAGACAGAATTTGTGCTATAATAATACGGTGCAGATAGCAGCAAAGAACAAATACATAGAAATCATAGGAAGTTATGATGTAAATGTGAAATAAACAGTAAAATTTTTCATTAGCTGATTTCCACTTATAATATTATATCATGTATTTATTAACTGTTTAATATAAAATAAATAGCAATTTATATGATTACATTGTAAATCCAATGACAACTGTATTCCTTGTAACTCACTTTTAACTTAAGGATACAACAAACACTAATTGGGTTAGGAACTGAAGATAAAATGTGTACATTGTTTTTCTCATTATGCTCTTGTATTTATAATATAAACAGGTGAGTGGAAAGGCATAATGTTTCTTTAAGATTAATACAGCAGAAGTGGTACCTTGTGTGAGCAGAAGTCATTTCTCGCGCAAAAGGAAGTTGCAGCAAATGGAGGAGGGCTCTTGTGCGCACAAGATATGAGAACTTTGTTGGCAAACTTTTCTGTTTAACATTTTTATGCTTTTTTCAAATTTCACTTTATGGATTGTCACATATGAAATGTGATGAGAAAAGTACACCCACTGTCACTTTCTAGTTGAATAAATATGGTCCAGATGGTAGCCTACTGTGACAATACACCAGCTGACACTCTGAGCTCCAACAGCTTTGATACCTATTTATCTCACAGTGTGCCAGATTTATTCATTAAACAATGAGGTTATTCAACACTGAGGATCGTGAAAATGCATCACTAAAATGTACATTTGTCAGAACAATAGTACAGAAACCACTTGCATTTTTAAGTATATTAACTGGACCTGTAGGACTAACACTGTAACTATACATGGTTACTACTCTGTTGCTACTCTACATCAGGGAGATATTAAAGTTTTGTTGAAACAAGAGCGGGTTATAATGTCATAAATAATATCATGCTCACTTTATGCATTAATTAAAATAGCTCACTATTACTGGACCAGTCTCGAATTAAGTTGTCACTCAGGACCTCAGTAAACCTTCAGAAGCTGCAGTTATCTGTGTGTGTGTGTGCGTGTGTGAGTGTGAGTGTGAGTGTGAGTGAGTGCCTGCATGTGTTATCAAATGAATTGCCCAACAGACTGCTTTCTCTCTCTCTCATGTGAGTGTATATGTGTGTGCCTTGCTACAACTGCCTCAGGTCACAGCTTATGTATTACATGAAACACTACATAATGTCCAATACGTTGAGCATTCATATTTTGTGAAAGGTGTGACTAAAGGTGTGTGTATGTATGTTTACCGTATGTTTGAGGATGGAGGGATGTGTGTGATTTACACCATGTTCATGGTTAGAGCTATGCGTTGGCGTTTTACTGGGTTATTGGCCTTGCCTCTGTTTAAATGGTTGTACTGTATTTATTCTTACCCAGGTTGCATTGTGCTTTCCTTTCTTCTGGATGATGAATGCTCAAATAGTCAACAGACCATTTTTTTAGGGAACACACAGTTGTAGAAGTAAGAAAAAACATGTTTTACCTTGTACCCCACAAATCCTGGGTCTGCTACTGAGGTGACTGCTAAACAAAATAGTTGACTGTAAATTCATTTAAAGTGAGCAAATGTTTATATTAGTGTCTCATAGAATAATACTTCTCACAAATGCAACAAACGTTATCTCATAAGTTCATTGCATGTCACATTAGCCTCTTTTATTTATTTCAAGATGTCTCCTGAAACATATGACACAGTTTTCTTTCATCAGAGGATTTATCATTCCGGTTAATTTCAGGCTAATTTCATTTCATAAAAACACTGCAAATTGCATTACTAGGTAAAAAATCTAAAAAAATAAACAAACATCAACATAACGGAAATAGCAACTTAGAAATGACAAAGAATTTATTGAATATATTTATGTCAGCACTAAATTGATTAAGTAGGCTTTAAAGTCACTTTCAAATGAACATTGTTGCAAGTCTCAGGTCTTTTTGTGACGCATTACTGGTAAAAAGCATTGAATGGAATTGATGTTTTGAATTCCTCTTTGCTCTCCTTTTACCAGATTAGATATTACAGTATGTTGACATCAAGGAAAAAGTGTGACAGTAATGTTGATGTCCTTTTAGTATGGAATGTTGGCAGCATAAAACATAAAAATCCCACTCATTCACATGGTGACAGGCTTTGTCTAATGTGCAGCTTTTGATGTAGAATACATCTCACAAAGAAGATGAGTCAAGAGACACTAACTTCAACTCACTGTCCCAGTTCCTGTGCTATTGACGTCTCTGTAAGGCCTTTGTGAAAATGGATTGTAGGTTTTTACCCAAATTCATTGGATTGTGCTCTGTAATGATGACATAGCTCTTCCCTAATGGAGCTTCAACCTTGAGTTATTGTATGCTGTCTGATTTACCAATCAATTCATCGATCAATTGGTTGATTGATGCTTATATGGCCCTCGGGCTTCTATCCCAAGATCTCTACAGGCTGTACAATGCTATAATGCTCAGTCATACTCACCACCACACTCCCTGTCTCTCTGTCCTTCTCTCTTCCCCGCCCCGCTTCCCTGTCCAAAACTCTAGTGTCAGGCCTTTTCTTTTTTCCTTGAGGGGAATGGTGCAACCTATCTTGTATCCATGACACAATAAAATATTACAGTAAAGGGATAGAACACTCGCTTCTTCAAGCACCAACACGTAAATCTTGCTCCCTTGCTGTGGGCAGCTGCCTAAACATACACACCCGCTGCTCTGTGTACAAAATGCCATTACATTTTTTTTTCCTTCTTTAAGTAGGAGGATATGCTCCAACTAAACAGGCTACAAATGAAATTGAACCTTGAACCCATCAAAGGATGGAGGAGGGGTTGTCTGGGAGAGACAGGCAGTCGGGGACTTGTAAATCTGCTTGGTGATGGCTCATCTGAAACAACCATTCCCACCCTCCATCAAACACACCCCGATCCCATCTCAACACAAATAGGGGTGTAAATCGCTTTGGCGTTGTGAAAAAGGGGAATAAAATCAGACGGTACTTTAACAGATATGGCTGTAAAATAAATAAATAAAAATAATAAGAAATAAATACATAGATGGTTGAGGTTGCTACAGGGCTGACAGCCAGGGAGTGAAATTTAGGGGAAAGGGGAAAGAGACAAAAAAGGGCAGAGATGAGGTAAATAGGGTAACAATGAAATTCAAGGCCCAGGAATATGGAAAAGGTAGTAAAGGATCATTCTGAAGATGGGATGAATAGGGTAAAGGACAGAATGAGGTGTAGATACATGAGCACGAAGAAAACCTGTTCATTTGTAGCTGTAAACCATAAATCCTGAAATGTCTGTCACTCTGCCACAATGTAAACTCCAGTTGATTGACAGCTTAATGACTGGCACTTACATGGGCAGCATGGATAGATGGTTGTAGAAAGAGAGGTATCAGAATGGAAATGCACAGAGACAGGTGGATGAATGGAATAAAGAATCAATAGAAACAACTCCATAATGTTATCTGCGTGAAGATGCTAGCTGAGGAACATCCATATAAATGCTGTGTTGAGCCTCCTAGTCTTGGCGCCAGTGATTTCATCTGTTTGTCTTACTTAGAGTAAAGCCTCATAATACAGAAAATGTGGTAATTCCAGATGTTGCACCTTTTAGGGGTTACTGTCAATAGATGAATGAGCGGATGAATGTGCATCTGATTCCTCTCAAGAGTCTCATTATGCATCTATTTTTTTTTGTATTTTAGATTAATATTTTACAAATATATATAAGAATCAAAGTCGCAACAATACAACAGAGGATGTTGTAAACATGAGAGAAAATTGCTTTGTAGCCTCTAAAAAAGAAAGGTCAGGAGACAGGCGGACGATGAATAGTAGAAATATACAATAGAGATGAAAATAGAATACTGATAGAAAGGCTTCCTACTTAGAATAAGTTTACAATGTTGCATTCAAGGAGAAAATACATCTATGAAAATTTGTTGCACTTTTCTGTGTAACAACCACAGCTGAGTGACTAAACTTGAAATTGAAAAGTTTTTCGGCATATCATCAGACTCACCCACTTCCATCTATTTGATGAATGTGCTGAATGGCACAAAGATCATCTCCTGTGACGACAAACTGTTGAGTGGATCAAAAACGAAAGAGAGTGGACACAATAAAGAGAGCCAGAGAAAGAGCAAGACAGACGCATTTAAAATGAGGATAGGAGCAGAAAAGTCCCAGAGAGAACTATGGTGAAAAATACAGGAGAGAGAGTGAAACTAAGTAACAAAGAAATAATATCTAAAAATATGATAAGCACGTCACTGTGCATGTCAGCAGTTGGGGAGAGCTGCATTTTATACTTTTATAATAAAAGTCATGCTACAACAAGACAGATGATATAAAGTGAAGTGGCCATGCATGTTCAGTGGAAAGGAGGGGGTTTGATCCAACACGAGGCAGATGTTATTCATTCAGTGTCAGTATTCGTCAAACCAGCAGCATCTTTTAACTGGCCAATTATGCTAGAATTATAGGATAAGAAATACAGAAAAAAATGTAGTCGTTGGCAGATGAACTTGCTGACGACTCTCCTCGACTCATAGCTGAGATTAAATACGACCCTTAGTCTTGTCATCAGCTAGTGCTTTCCCTGTTCCACTGTCGTGATGATAGTTTCATCTGCCCAGACTCAACAGAATAAACATGCTGTTTTTAAAGACATTTTTCTGGAGGAAAAAAAGTTATACACCACACATAAAACTTTCAAGGTGAGGTGAAGCAGATGAGCAAGTTGGAAAGTCAGACGGGTGAAAGCGAGGCTGGCTATTTTCCGATAAACATCGTTGGAAACCCCTGACATATTTCGACAGCTGCCTTTGGTGCACTTTCACTCAGTGGATATCTTCGCCATTTGCCAGCACGATACGAGATGAGCTGACTGCAATGGATGTTTCCATAATGAAAGACCTTTTACTGACGTTTCTATAGAAATATCTGGCAGTTTTCCCTGTTGGCTCTGTGACTGCTGGGCTTTTCCAATGGTTGGGGAAACACTACAGAAGCCCTGAGAGGTAAGTTTTTCTTGGCCATCTTGTGGCCAAAATAAGTATTACAACAACAAACGTGGAACATTGAGCCTAACAAAACACACGTACTGCACAAATTTCATATTTACGACATGTTAAATCCTGATGTTCTGGTAGAGAAGCTTGGATGTGAATTGTGTAATGTGATGTGGAAAAGGACGACTGATAGCCAAGATTAAACAGAAGAGCTCCAAATTTCACCAGATGTAGTGTGGCAATTTCTGCTCACCTCCACCTCGCACTGCAATATATAGGCTGCATTCAGACCACCCTTGTGACTTCTGTAACTCTTTTCCACTCTTCCTTGCTCATTTTCAATATTTTTTCACATGAGGTAAAAGCCTCTTTCCCGTCTCTCTGTCTCTGTCATGCACACAGTGGCACGCAGTGAATGAACAGTGCTGTTGTGTGCCTCTTTGTGGCGCCTCCTGTAAGCTTTCCTCAGTTCACTGTTCTTCTTCAATACCTGTACGGGTATTTGTTCAATTCACTCTTTTGTATGAGCTCAGTGGAGTATCTATGTCCAAAAACTAGAACAGAACATTTTGTAAAAAGTAACACTATTATGTTCAGTCACCTGTATTGGACCCTTTGGTCTTTGTTGAGAAAGAATCAAACAGTGACTTGCATTTTTACCTGCTTTACAGAGCATTACCACACAGCTCAGTTATATGGGAGTGATCCATTACCATGAATGACAAAGTCTAGCCAATGAAGTGACTACTGGGTGTGTATCTTTAATATAATCGAAAAATCCTCAATTTCTTTTTGTTAATAGAGCAGAAAATCACAATCTAGAGGAGAGAGACACTGCTGGCTTCACTGATTGCTGTCTGTGGAAGAATTAGCGTCAAATCTTTTTTTTTTTCAAATACTGTCATTACTGTAATCAGTTAATCTTGGACGGTTTGACTCACCGCATCTAGAAAAACGGTCTAATGTGATTATGACGTGTTGTAAACTGGATTGGGAAGATTGTTTATTGGATTGTAAACACCAAAATGACTCTGTTGGAAAACTTGCAGAATGATATAACCAAAGGCAAAAATACAGCAATATTGTGAGAAGATGGGGTTTATTATAGGTAGAAACAAAGCTGGGTAGGTGGATTAATGTATGAGAAATAGCAATGTTTACTTTTTTCAAGATTTAAATCATATGCTGCTCTTAATTCTACAGCAAATACACTTTTTTACGTACACATACCTAACGTGTGTCCCTTCTAGCATGCACATGCCTCACATACCAAAGCATACACACAGTGTAGTTCTCACTTGCGACAATAAATGTCTGTTTTGCTCGCCTAAGCCCACTCGGGCTTTGTACGAATGCTAACAAACGCAACCTTCTGTTTGCAACTAAAACTTCTTTCTTCCTCTTGAGATACTACACACAAGCAATCACATCACAAATTGTTTGGGCTCAGGTAGACCACACACACACACACACACACAGGTTGGATGGTTGGATGGAACGAAGAAGCTTGATATCACACAGGGACCACTAGGGAAGACTCAACTAAATCAATTAATGTAATGAATTGCTCAACAGACTCTCTCACCTCTCTCTTACTCTTTCTCCCTCTCTCTCTCTCTCCCTCCCTCTCTCTTGTGTGTGTGTGTGTGTGTGTGTGTGTGTGTGTGTGTGTGTACATGGCCTGAGACCAGCGCACTCTCATAAATATTGAACAGTTATCTTAATGCTTTCATTATGGCCCTGACTTACAATGGCCAGGCTTTGTCCTTTTGACTCTTTGTTAGAGGGAGCTGGCCCTTTCTCAATCTCATCTGCTTATATTACAGCTTACTAGCCAGCTATACCTACTGGCCTGCATTAATGACTGGGACGGCGGATAGGAGTGGGAGTTTGGTCTGTTTGTGTGTGTGTGAGCAGGGATGGGCAAAAAAACACAAATGGGGTGGGGTGGAGATGAAGATGTGTGCATCCAATAGTATCTATGAATATATGTAAATATGATGAATTTGTTTGGATCTAATATCCTAGCTCCGTCAGCGAAGCTGAGGCGTACCCTGATGAAAACTGTGAAAACCTGTCTGCGATATCTGTCTTTTTAGTTGTATTTTTTTTGCCGCACGCTACCTTAAATGCTACCTTAAAGCCCCAAGCATTTCTGCGAACAGACGTAAGAGGATGCGAGAGCTACTTTGGAAATCAGGCAAAAGCACAATTTCTGGTGGATTTTACTTACAAATCAATAGAAAAAAAATGTGCGCAAAATGTGCAAAACTTTGGAGGGAAGAACTCTTTGTGTGGGGTGTAAGACATGGAGGTACCTTTATAATTTCCTTCTTTTTACTCCCAGTTTGAAACAATGAGGTCCCTGGTCTGGAGCAAACAGTCCTCGTCACTGCCAGCTCCACTTTCAGTGAGGTAGGGGTTAAGTACTACCACCATGACACACATGTCTCATTGAATTTGAAGGGACGCTATCATCACTTGTCCCAATAGCATTCAGTCACCAGTGGCAACCATAGTGATCCTGCACTAAATGTCAGGTCTCTGCTGTGGTTGGGGAAAACTTTATCCCCGTGTGTGTTCGAGTGTAAGTCAGTCTGCATAAGTGTGTCAGCTGAATGACAAAATGTGTCATGTATTAGCTCAGTGTCAGACTTTAAACAAGTGTGTTTGTCTGTGGGCCTGTTTGGTCAAACAGAGGACTGAAGCATTTATAATTCTTTCCCTTTCACAGTCACACACACACACACACACTAACTCACACATACCCTCGCACATTGCAATCAGTCAAACGGTGACAGGTCCAACGCTGTTCTCTATAGTTTGTGAGTTCAGTTGTATTTGTCTGATATTACCTCAATAAACTGAACATGCAACAAGAGCAAGATTGTGTGGAACAGACAGAGAGAGGGAGAGAGAGAGAGAAATAACTGCAAAAATGAGAGCAGAGAAACAACGAAAGGTACTTTTGGTGGTTTTTGCAGCTCTGTGAAAATAGCAATCAGCTTGCATTGATCTCTCAGCATCCCCTTGTGGTTTAGCAAAAGCCAAATTAATGGTAGATTACAACCCTTTACCTTTTCTTCCCCTTCTCCATTTCCATCTCACCGATATTCACAGATTGTAACTTTCTCCTTTTCTCTCCTCTACAATTAAAATTTGATCCCATATGTGCGTGTCTTCTCTGCCCCTTCTACCCATGCTATGCTATCTTAATACTTGAAGTGAAACATTTAGTTGCACTCAAACATTGAGTAGTTTGTGGCAGAGTGAGGAAGGATTTTTCGGTGAAGCCTTTCTAAAAAATTTGTGTGTGGGATTGGGTAATGAATCCACATGACAGGGATGAGACAGAGCAAGGCCATAACGCATATATATACACACACACACACACACACACACACACACAGTGATAGAGAGAGAGCTTCTGTTCCCCTCCCTTTCTCTTTTCATCCCTCTCTGCCTGTGTCTTATACACAGACCATGTAGAAACCAGTAGCACTTTCAGCTGACACTGCAATATCCAACAACAACAACAACAACAATAACAATATCTAGCTTTTTGCTGCAGCAATGGAGTACTGAGCCTGTTACACCTCTCCTTGTGTGTGTGTGTGTGTTTGTGAGAGAGAGTGGGTTTCTTTTAGAGCAAAGTAGAAAAACGGGCAAACGGAGACAATGGCAGGGAATACAATTTACATTGTGCTAGCCAGTGTGGTTCCCTAGGGGTGCGCAACAGCAAGAACCTAGACATCTCTTGTGTGTGTGCGTGTAGAAAGAGAGAGAGAGAGACAGGGCAGGATAGCCGGACTTCTGTGTCTGAGATACTGTGTATGTGCATAATCAAAAAAACGAGAATGTATGTATGAATGAGAAAATTAGACACGGTACATGTGAGATATGAGACAGATGTCACTGTAAACCCCTACGTCTGTCTGTCTGTGTGTTTGGTTTGTTTTCAATGGCTGCACTTTCGAGGTAGACCTCAATGTCGACAAAAAGTGAGTAAAGTAAACATTATCAGCTCCACAAAGTTTGGATTCATAGCACTGCCGAGTTGACAAAGTATCCGCTGATTGTATATCTGTGTTGCCTCTCTGTTCATTTTTGTTGAATCATAGGTGTCATACACACTCTGGTTTCCCCCACGAGACGTGTGGCCGAAAATCACCAGTAGCTTTCAATGTGAGTGTTTTTCAGACCTGCGGTGGTGTTCTTGACTAATGCATGCTGTAATTGGCTGCAGGCCAAAGCAGAGTGATGTGGGTGAAAGAAAAACACTTTACAGGAGCTCTTTCCTCACTGTGAGGAGCAGCGGGTAGCCACTGCCCTGAGGAAGAACATACCTTTCTACTACTAAGGAGCATACGGTATGACTTATAAATGGCACTAAATGTACAGCAGATCTCTCTCTCTCTCTCCATGACACACAGGCTGTGTGTGGGGTTTTCTGCAAATACTGTGCTTGTGTGAGACGTCTGTGGTCTTTATGCGTGTGTGTGTGTGTGTGTGTGTTCAGGTTCTCTGTGAATCACACAGACCTATGCATATATGTCTGTCAATACACTGTGACTGTGTGAGACTCCATCTCTGCTGTTTATGTGTGTGAGCGTGTGCACGCACGCAGAAAGTCCAGTGCAGGGGGAGAAATGATGTATCAGAAGGATTTAGAAATCCACTTGGGAGCCCTCAAGACGGCTTGTTAGCTAAGTAACAATGCTTCAGCACGCACACACACGCACACAGGCAAATGCCTGCACAAACACACATGCAAACTTTCTCTCTTTCACAGACATATGATATACTACTCAATAATGTAAACAACCTAATTGGTCTACTTCCGCTCAAATGAGCTTCATCAGGCCTTATATTACCACACACACTTTTTCAAGGAAAGACCTCCAACTCTGAAACCAACAACACCACATTATCTTAAGCATACAGACTACAAAAAGAAGTTACCATCAACTTATTCTAATCAGGAGAAAATACCACACTGTTGATGCTGTTATTGATTTGTCTTGAAAAATGTTTGCAATTTAGGCTAAGAAAAAAAGTTTAAAATTATTTTTGGGAGTGGGGATTTGCTAATTTTTTCTCACAAATGTTTTGAATTGTTCTCTCAGAAAATTGCAACTTTATAGATTGAGAAATTTGGAAATTTTGGATAGAAATTAAGTCCTCACTTAGCAACAGTAAAAAAAAGAATTAAGTTGGCCCTAAAACATTGTGGTATGAGCCCAATTTTCTCATTCATTTGCGTCCAGACCAAGACCACTTTCTAAATCAGATTTGAAAACAGATTGCTCTGTTCAGATTTGGCCAAAGGAGCCATAGCAAAATGACAAATGCTGCAATTCAGCCTGACCAAACTACATACTGTAGGTGTGAAAATGCCTTAAAGCCATATGATACCAAAACTTACAGAATGGATCCACCACATCAAAGTTGTTAAGCAAGCATTCGGTGAAAATGTGAAACTTTGACAATACCTAAATCTGTATGCCCTGTCTGTCACACCGACATTCACTGGCTGAGTTGTAACACAAAAACCACTAGTATTACCATATTTCCCATCTTCCTGTGAAGGAGACAATAACAACAGCAATCCTACTGGGTGTTTACTTCTTGCTAAAATGACATAGTATCCACACCAACACACCCACAAAAATACAACAGTCCCAATTCTCCTCTGTGCAATCATGCACAATTTCTCATCACAATAATTATACCTATCGCTTTCTTTCTCTCTCTCACCACTGTTACCACTGCTCTCTCCCTCATTTTACCACTCTGTTTGTCTTCTCAGGAGCCAATGTATCTTTTTCACCACTTGTTCTTTTTTTGGCCCTTACTCTCATTGCTCTGTCTTGCTTTTCTTTTCTAATCCCCTCTTCAGTCTTTTCATAGTTTCTGTTCTCATCTTTTCCCTTCATTCTTGTTATTTCTCATATCTTTAGGCCTCAGAGCTCTTTTTCCCAGAAAGCGTCAACAATAAAAATAAAAAAAACAGAAAACTCACATCTAGGCTTGTGTTTTCTTTTTTCTTTTTTTTCTTTCCCTCGTAGTCGTCTGTCTTCCCAAACAATATTACAAAAGCAATTCCACACCAGTCAATATGTTCCAGGATTGGCTCTCATCCGCCTTGTCCCAAAGGGGCTGCCATATCATCAATACAGATTTATACTATAGCCTGGTAGCTAATATACACAAACGCCAATACACCCGCTCTCTGCCCGGTAAAAATGCATGGAGCAATCTGAACCAATTTTATGAACAGTAGTAAAAGACTGACAGTGGAAAGAAAGCAGAGAAGTGAGACAGGTCGAGAGACAGAACCAAGGAAGATGACAGAGAGACAGAGGGATGAACATCCAGGTAGAGCAGGTAAAGCAGCCAGAAAGAGAAGACGAACACGATCAGCTGGGATGGGAGATTTGACTGATCAGTAGGTATCATGGAGTTTTTAAAGGGATGCCAGGTGAAAAAAAATCACATCAAATGGAAAACTTCATACCAGTAACCATACTGGTAACAGACAATTATGAATAAGGCAAGAAGGAAAGGAAATTGTGAAGATGGGGGATTGCATAGGTAAATGGTTTCTGAGGTCCATAAGTCCATGTCCTCCGCACATAGTTCCCATGTTGCAGGCCTCTCTTCGGTTATGACAGAGATGGTGGTCATTCATCAGGCTAGGCACGTGACTTTAGCAATGGTTTTCTTTTTTGTAAGAAATATGGAAAAAACATGCATAGAAGACTTCTCAGACTTCATCCTCATCCAGCAGACCTGTGTTCATTAGCACACAGCTGATTGACTTTAACTCAGAGGACTGAAGCTTCTTAATTGGTGGGATTCCCACGCTGCAAAATAAACTTGGAAAGCATATTACCAAGATTCTCACATATTTCCACATATTACCTGACTAATTTATATCCACTCTCCATGATGATTACAGTTGTACTGCATTAGGCGAGGTGTTCTTTTCACCCTTGCACTCTACGTAACCATATAAACGTGGCTGAGTGAAAAAGCAAACTATCGACTCTGACGTCCTGCACACTGGAAACAAAATGCCTGACATATCCTTGACCCTGGCCTCTGACTTCCCTGTACTCTGAATGTGAGGCCTATGTGACCTGCTTGTTCTGTTATTAGGTTTACTTTCTTTTTTCTGTAACAGAAAGCATTATTTTGTCTTTTGATCATGCTGGTAAACTATGTTGCACTGCGGCTGCCCATTACATGGCAGCAAAAACAACAAACACTGAGTATGTTGTGCACTGACATTCCAGCTGTGATAAGAGTCTCAAATTCTGACCTCTAGCTAAGACACACAAACATACATACATATACTGTATATGTTCATTCACACATGTGACAGAAGAATATTAGCGGACCAGATGCTGGTAACATGCTGAGGTGTGTACGCGTGTCTGTGTATGGGTGCCTGTGTGTGTCTGAGTGTGCGTGCATGTGTGTGTATTTATCAGAGAGGGTCTGTTTTGTGGGGGGCAGCTTAATGAGGCTTTGTAAACCTGGGGAGTCAGGAAGGGATAAGGTGTGTGCATATGTGTGTGGGTGCGTGCAAGTGTGTGTGAAGGACATGGGGAGGCGTCCCTCTGTAACCATATCACCTTGTGGAAATGATCTCTGCTTCTCCCTCCCCCCAACATTCGCACACACACACACACACACACACATACACACACACACACAGAGCCTTGCTCCTTAGATGCTCACAACAGCAGGATCACAGTAGGAAAACATAACTGTGATCTCCAGCAGGAAGGGAGAACAGATGGAGGGAAACATTCCACATACATACCACTCACAATCACACACACACACACACACACACACACACACACACTCACAAACTCTACTTTACTCCCATTCCATGAGAAACACAGAGTAGTGCATACATATGTAGTATGAACACACACAAAGTCCTCCTCCATACACACACCTGACCCCTTTATGACTCCTTCTCTGTTAAGAACGCTTGCCACCTTACTCGTCATGTACATTAGCTGATAGTATCTACCTACTAGCTGCATATGTGTACGTGTGTGTGAGTGTAGGTGTGTGTGTGACGTACTAGAGTACACAACTGTCACTGTGTAGGATAAAGAGGCACCTTTTACAATACAACATTCTGACACAAACTCACCATATTTGAGTTCATTCTGTCCCAGCCACTTGCTGAATGTCTGAGCTGTCATGAAAAAAAGTTGGTTTTTTTTGTTTTTTTTTATTGTTTGTTGTTGAATTGTTGCCACTCTGTCTCAATCCTCAAGCAGGAGTAGTTTTCTATCTTAGATTGAAAAAGCACTTTGTAAATGGGCCACTAATTTTGTGGTCCAGATGCTTTTAGTGGGTGACATCTGTCTTTGTATTATTACGTAAGGGATAACGATTTTTGTTCGTTTGGGGTTTATTTCACAATAATCACCTAGTGACACTATATCATCCTGCTTATAATATTGGTAAGTATCAAATAAATAAATAATTGCACAGTATTAATTTTGAATGAAAGAATTATAATTACCCACAATAAGGTCCCTCTGTCTCATTGTTTTTACCTTCACATCAGACTGAGTTCTCGTTCATGCAAGAGGTCATTCAAAAACTCGATTAAGAGTTTTAGCATTGTCATGAACAATACAATATGTAACAATAGATGTTGAAAATGTACGATATATTTGAAATTAATTGAATTTATCCGTACAAAGGCATGTACATTACCATTTGAGAAAGAATCGCACAGAAATTTAGCTGACTCCATCCTATGGATCTAAGATGTTCTGCTTGAATCCTAAACCTTCAAATAACTTAATCTTATTAGCAGTAAATTATCAGATGTAAAAAATAAAGTTTCAAATATAAGCAGCCAAAAAGCAACATCATCATTAGGGATAATTAAAACCATTAAAATGTGCTAAAAATATATGGCAGGTATAATCTGTTGCACTTTCATCCAAAGGTCAGATCACTGTCAGATGACCATCAGACCTTGACATGTGAGTTAACCACACCAAATCTAATCCTTATCCTAAAATATAACAGTCTCCTTTGTGTCTTGTGTCAAAGTAATGACCAACAAAATAACCTCAGTTTAGGGGATTTTCATGTCTCTGAAGTCCTCACTAGTACAGAAGTACAAACACCCCTCTCTCTCATACACACACACAGCAAACCAGTGGGAATCATTTCTGTGTGTAGTTTTTCCCTTTTGCTGCTGGTGGACCAGGATGTTTGATTGGTTGCTGCAGTGATAGATGCCTGGCCAGTTTTCTGATTACTACAATCTTCGATCTCCAGGGCCCAACATAATCAGAATAAATGTCCCCTACTGTAGAGGGAATAAAAGTATGTGTGCGGATGTGTGAGTGTGTGCGTGTGTGCGTGTGTGTGTGTGTATGTGGTAAATTGTGTGTATGAAAATATTACATGAGTGTGTATGTAGGTGTTAGTGTAGGTGTGAGTGACAGATGGTGTGTGTGCGTGCGTGTGTATGAGGTTGATATTGCAGGAGAAATTGATCTTTGCTTGTTTTTGGCTCTTTCCTCCATGTGTTTGTTCCTTCCCTGACATTGAGTTATTTCACAGAGTCAAATGTTGATCCTTTATGCCTCTGTTCATTCTTTTGTCATTTGCTTTCATCTTTTTGAGAGGTCACTTTTGTTCAAGCGCGCGTCAGTGAGGAAATAGTGTGATTAAGTGTCGAATGATTCAGTTTTGATGATTTGATTAAAACAGTGAGGATCTGTTAAAAGTGTAGCTGTGCTCAATCATTTATCATCAGCACCTATCATCCATCATTTAGTATTCATATTACAAATGTGTCTCCCGCTGCAGTGAAAGGACAGCAGTCTGTTCATAGAGCAAAGGAAGGGACACAGAGTAACCGAGACATTCAGAGGTGATGAAAATGAATCTGAACTAAGACTCTGCGTGATGTATTTTCATCCGACTGATAAGTCTGAGGACAATATGACTAAACACGCGCCGGAGACCATATTTTCTCATCAGGGTTTTGTCATCTCTTGCACTCCAAAAACCACTATTTATTGTTAAATGTTTGAAGCCTTAAACTCATTCATCATGCTCTATGAGTAATTTTTGGAATCCATCAGAAGCCATGCATAGTGATGCTCAGGAAATTACTTGACTCTCAGTGGTTTCTGTCCAAAGAGCGTGAAAGAGGCTGGTTGCCATGCCAGGCAACATTCATCATTGCGCCAGCAAATTTATAAGTTGAAAGCAAAAAAGCATCTTTCACTGACCCTTCATCTTGACTGAAAGTTCGTCTCTTGAGCTATGTGAGGTTTGCACGTGTCAGGCCCTTTATTTATTTTCCTGCTTCAAATTGCAATTATTGAATTTTATTTTTGTTTTTTTGCCATTCAAAAATTGAAGATCTTAGACATTTAACAGACTCACATGAATGTACTGTATCATCGCATTGAATGTTTGTGACTACTACCCTCTCTCCTATATCACTTATTTTGCATTTACACTCCGCCGGAAAAAATCAGCCTTTTAGTTTACTATGGACACACACATACACACACATACACTATGCATTACTATATAAGGATGGTTTTGTGACTGTGACTGGAAACATTTTGCCTGATCTTGTCACTTCCTGAATTGACTTCAATGGGGTTAGTGGGACCATTTGGCATCTGTGGCATATTTTGTACTTTTGTGCTTAGATTTCAGACGAACTTATTATGCCCTTACATTAGCATTAGTTTTCAAGTGGATGCTCAACATAGGGATCTGACAAAGTCTCGGCATACTTTCACAGACACGGAATGTCAGTTGGCTCAACACAACTGTCTCAGGCTGCTTTTACAACTCGGTGTCCTCCCCTCCTCTGTCAGCTTTGTGAGACTACGACACATTTTCCTGAAATGTTTATCTGATGTCTTTGTCTGAGCATATACTCAAAAGATGGATAAGAAAGGGTCCTGCAACTGCTGCCGACTTGGAGTAGGAGGCTTAGACAATGCCAATCATACAGTGCCAACCATAATTGACTTTATGTATATGTGCTCCTGTTCGTAGCTCATTCCATTATTAGCACATGATTTTGTTGTGTTTTAACAGTTATTTGAATTTTGCATTATGTGACTTGATGATTACTCACGTAAACTCTGGTATGCTGTGCAAGTAGGCTGTGACCTCTAGGAGTAACACAAGACAAATTTGTGGTTCACGCACTCCCACACTGTTCTTAGATTTGTATGCTTCTCAGCACAGTCATCAAGATCATCATCTTGAATGATGAATGAAACAGACCTTTCATTTAAAAATGAATCTGCAATTTTAATGAGATGTTTTACCAGGAATTCAGAGTGTCCACTGACTGAACACACACGTATCCGGGAATAAATGACTTTAGTCTGTGTTGCACTCATCTTAAGACAAGTATAAAAGATAATATCTTAAATTTAACAATTTGTTGGAATATACTGAATGGTATTAAATGTCTCCTGTGCTCATTTTTGACCTAGAAATATAGTTCCTCTCGCATGTATGGACTAAAATACATCTCAGGGTATATACTTATATATATCAGTTAGTCTAGAGGTTGTAAAAGTAGTAATATTGAACGTGTATCTGAGTTTTCTCTCAACTTTAACCTGTGTGGACAAGACAAAGACAGCCATTCTATTAAGAGAGAATAAAAAAATGATATGAAGAGAGAGAGAGACGTGTGTAGAATGGTACTGAAGAATATAAGGGCCACGTTTTGTTAAAAAGGAAAAAGAGTGTGTGCTTTCATATGTGTGTGTAGATAATGCAGCTTGATTTACATTGACTGGATGATTCATTTTAATTGTTGACTCGTGTGTGTGCACAAATGTGAGTCATACTGTGCAACTACAGCTACAAATGCACAACTGCACAAAGTGTTTTTGTGCTTCGGCTCTTTGTGTCATTGTGTCGCCATTTGCACACTGGTGTGAAAAAAATAGCAAGTGTGTGATAGTGTGTGGATGTAACTGTGTGTGTGTGTGTGTGAGAGAGGGAGCGAGAGAGAGAGAGGGATAACAGTGTGTTTGTATGCTTGAGTGTGTGACAGTGCGTCTAATTGCTCTTCACATCTACTTTAAAGCTTTTGGCCTGGTCAGCAATCATCCAATCAGCGTGTCTGTTCAAAAGAACCAATGAGAGGGGAGAAGAGAGCTGAGGCTAAACTGCTTTATCTTCACGCTCCTTGTCATACTACACAGAACATCATACTCTGATAAAATGACATTTCAAGATTCACAACCCCATTTTTCACCATTTTTCTTCCTGATTCTTTGTGTCTCGTCCTCACACTGAAGCAAGCAACCTGAATACCGATTAGTGTTGTTGTTGATTTCTGTTTCTCTCTCACAGTGCCCCGTTCTTTCTCTTTTTGGCACTCATTTAATTTGCAATGATAAGTGTTTCTCAATTTGGGGAATAAAGGATAAGTGTCTGAAGCTGTCTCCTGCTATCTAGACACAGTTGTGACTAAACCAGCCACAAAGCTGGAATAAATTACAAATGCAATTATAGAAGAAGTGAGAGAGAGAGAAAGAGAGAGAGAGAGGGAGGGAGGGAGAGACAAAAAACCTCAACTGTCAATGCAATATGTTTACACCATCACCACCATCTTTCTTACTCTGTCCAATTCAAAGACACTCTCTTTTTAAGAGTGTCAAACATGAAACAGATTTGTAGTTAACATTACAATATTGGATATTGCACAAAATTAGGAGTTTCTGTATTCTGTTGACCTCTCAGTCACTCCACCATCCGCTGCTGCAAGAATTCTGAAACCTTAACTGTTGCTGGTCAGATCCCAATCTCATTGCAGCGTGGACTCTCAGTGCGGGTTTGTGTCAGACTATTTTGTAAAATATGGAGATGGATTTTTTTAAAACTGCATTAATCAGTCAGGAACTTTAGGGGTCCAAACACTGCAAAATAATATAGCAGACAAATTACTAAATTCTGTGACAACTGTTTTAGAAAACAGTTTCCTACATATGGACATTTATCAACAGCTCATATTCTGTTGGAATCATGCTGTTCACCTGATGAATGTAAACACACTATTCTCTCTGACAAGTGTCTGGATCTTCTGTTTGCTAGATGTTCAACTTTGTATTTTTGGCTGCGTCTGCATTTGTATCGCATTGGGCGGCCAATTTGTATGTCCATGTTACGGCAGTGCATGTCGATGATGTTATAAATAGGAGCATTATGGAAATTTTCCACATCTGTACAGAATAAGCATTAGTGGATGAAGTACCTCAATGTCTTACTTATTGCGTACTAAAAGTACACATTAAATCGGATACAGTTCAGAGTAAATTGACCATCAAAAAACATACTTGAGTAAATGTTAATTTTACTCGAGTATCAAATTTTTTCTAAGTAACAGTAATTTTTAAAGTAACAGCAGTAGCTGCGGTAACGTCGATTATACCTTGTGATAATCCTCAAATTAACAAAATTAAAATCTCAGCTAACACTCCAGGTGTCTTTAAACCATGTGAGGAAAGGCAGTTCATAATCACTTCAATGAAGCATTTCAAACTTTATTTAAAGATTAGCTTGAACACTGGAGAACACATTAATGAGTTGGACTGTCAAGAGTCATATATGTGGTGTTGTGTTTGAATTTCGCATTTATTTATACAATTCAGTCAATCTTTCACAAACAGGAAGAACTCGCACAGATTCATATCAACAAAACTAAACTTAATAGTACAGTGGTTCGGAATAATCAATAATCAAACTTTCTCTCAGTCTTACACCCATCTCCCAGTCTGCATATTGCAAACATCACATATTTTCAAGTTCATTTTGTAACCAGTAACAAACCTGCTTTGTTTCCTCAGGATGCTAAATGTCTAAATTGAAGTGAGAAGGAGGAGAAGTCAGCAGGCTTGTGGAGAAGGAAAGTTTTCATTTCTTCTGATAGTTATGCAATGTCCCTTTGGTAAACAACAAAAACAGGGGAAAACAGAGGGAGAGAAATGGAGATGCAGAGATTAAATATTTAAGTCTGCGTAGTGGAGATGTAAACCTAAATGGTGTAGAGTCTAGGGTAAAGGAAACGAGAAGAAAGAGGAGGCGAGAAGGAGGAAGTGTAGCTCACAGAAGAAATTTAAGACAGATTTGTTGTCAGTTTGAGCTCAAGACAGAGGTACAACCAGGAACAATCAGGAAAAGAAGGACTATCTAAAGGTTATCTGACTCCAGTTTGTATTGGATTATATAAAGAATTAAACTTAAAATCATCAAAGCTTTATCACTGAAAACTGTACTTATTAATACAATTATGCATACATCAGCTCTGTTTGAGTACAACTCACTGACTATGAGTCTACTTACCACCCATCCAGTCAGTGACCTAGAAATAAACAATTGGGCCATGAACAAACCCTATAATTTACAATACTCTGAAATCAAAACCAAATCACCCAGTAAATTTGTAGGTCCTCCATTACAGACTAAACCTTGTGCCATTTTCCAAGGCCCTGAGGGATGATGTTGGATGTTCAAGAGTCAAAGAGGAAGTCAAACTGAGATAAATTTAACAAGAAAACATCTGTCAGTTCCACCCACACAAAAGAATAAATAAAGGTAGAACCATGTTCCAGGTAGGGAAAAGATCTGAAATGGAATGAGGATTTTATATGTTTTATGCAAGGCCATGTTTGTCTCAAATTATATTCTGCTTGCCTTCTCTTCTTTCAAAGTTTGTAAAATGAAACGCAGTAAAATGTTCCAAAGAATGGTTTTACTAAAACTCGAAACCAATTTCATTTTCTGCTCCATTTCTTTCCTTATGCATCCAAATCCAGCATCAATAGTAATGCACAAATGACTAAGCCTCTGTTTAAAACCAAGTACGCCAATAAATCGAACTATTTAACAAAATATTTCATTACTGCTAACCAGCAACAATGACAACGACCCACACACCCAAACTCACATACACTTAATCTGGTTTTAATCCTCTCCCAATGACAACCACTTCAGCAGCTCATAATCTCCTCGTAAAATTCCTCCATAGCTTTTGGCACTCAGAAAAAATGAAGTATAACTTTCTCTATTCATCCAATTTATCCTCTGATGACGTTTCCTTATATAAAGCTCATTTCCCTCCCAGTCTAACTCTTTCCTCCACAGGCCTAGATTACTCATCTCACACCTGAACTCCTCCTCCCTCTGGCCTTCCACTCTCTCTGGAATTTCACCTCAGCTTTTTTCTCCTCCCCGTTCTTCCTTCTCTCCCTCTCTGCTCGCTGCTGTCTCTCTTTGCTACCTCCAACTCTCCACTGATTAAGAAAGAGAAATCAGCAAAGGGGGGAAAAATAGTCGGCAGAGTGGTGCGAGAGTTCAATTAAACCGCGGGCCTCTGGGCTTCTCTGCGTGTGTGTAAATGTATCTGTGTGGGCTATGTTGAAGGTTGCGAATGCATATGAAAGAATGCCATGCTGTGTGTGAATGTGTACATCTTTGCAGGCTTTTTCAGCTGCACTGTTTGCTTTCATTCTCTTGCTCCCATGTGAGTTTCAAGTCTCCTTAATCAACTGAGATGGAAGCCTATAGGTAATTACAGCTTCTCTCAAAAAACAACTGCTCTTCTGCTTTTCTTTTTGGACTCCACTGTAGTCAAATAAAGCCTCACTAAGACTGTTGTTAAAGCACAAACTAGATCACAAAGTGTGTCTGCTGTCTTGCAGTGTAGAGCAAATAGATAAACGTTAACTGAGTTAACTTGGTCCAAATTAAACGTGTCGAGGACAATGTGAGTTCCTCGTCAGTTCTGTTGCTGTGGCACAGCAGCTTTAACTCCATTCTGTCATTGTGCTAGGGGACCTATTATATAGGTACTGACCTGAATATAAGACTGTGTGTATTTCAGGAAAATATATTTGAAAGTGTGGATGTATGTTTGTGGACCTGATGTTTACTTTATAACAATAGTACAGGTTTCCTTTTGGAACAAGAACTGTATATGACAATTAATCAGCCACACAAGTGTTTGTGAATATTCTCCCAATTTTACTCACTGGTGCGTGAATCAGTTCTAAAAATTTTCCCCCCGAACCCGGGCCCAGAAACTTAGCAGTCTGGCCAAATGTGTAACAGAATATTTTCTGAGTCAGTTTCATAATAATCCATATACAAAATCAATGTTTGCCTCATATCAACCAAAATCACATGATGCTTAATGTTTCAAGGATTGAACCTATGCAAAAACAATTTCATTCATCATTACCTATTGGCAACATCAACATTTAGTCTTAATACTAAATGCCCATGTATCACTGTCACTTTAAGGCCTCAGTGTTGTCCTTCACTTTGAAAATCCTCCATTATAATGTTTTAGACACTCATTGTTGTTATATAGACAAGTTGGAACGACAACACGCTCTCTGTCTTGAAAAACTGTAAGATTCACCAATAAGAGGAAACTCTTAGTGGCCCCTATTAGCCCTTGGTAATATTACACTTTAATCAGGGGTTCTAAAATGTAACATCAATTTCAAAATTAAAGGAAAGCCAGGTTTATTAACTTTCTGACGAGTGATGAAGATTTTAGTATTTTGTTGCGGTTGGAGCTCTGTGCTACTCAGGTGGAGGCCATGGAATAAAAGTGAAAAATGCCAGGTGTTTGTTGATGGGTGTTCAAAGTCACTTGGTGCTTCTCGTGCTGCATCTGATACCACAGGTTTGATCCCCATTGTGTCGATTTGGCCAGCACAGCTGAAAGCAGTGTGAAATTCTGAGTCCGTATCGAGCTCAACATGTAGGTTGGAAATAACAGTTGGGTTCTGCTACTTGCTACGATCAATGACCTGTGCAAAAAAATTGACCATGACAGTCAATCCAGTCAATTGGACAGAAGATACAATTTAAGGGACAGTGCGTATGGTATGACCGAGAGAACATACAGAGGAGGATACAGGAGGACCATAGGATACAGTCTATGTGATCGTCATCCAATAACTGTCACTGCATGGCATGTTAAAAAATGTTGAATCTAAAATCCTAAAAATGCAAAAACTAAAACAGTCAGCCAGAATCTCTGTGTGGTCTTGAAACAAACCATTCCCAAGTTTATCAGAATAAAGAATGAGCACCATGATTGACTGGAAATCTGAATAAAGACTGCCTGTCAGGAGCTATGGAAACCTAAAAAGCTGAATCCACTGAGTATAACTGATTTCTCTTTGAGATATAACAAATAGAGCAAAAATGCAACTTCAGAGGGTTATCTTATAATTTGGCCAATACAATACAACGCAGTATAAAACATGTCAACCCTGGTCTGCAAGTTTCTGAAATAAACACAACACACCCTCATCAGTCTGATTTGTCATTGAGCAAAGTTAATGATGCCTGGCATTAAAGTGAAGCAACAGAACTGTTTGCCTCATTATTGACATTTTTGATGCAATGTGGGAACCTTTCATAGCTGCTGCTCTATATTGTACTTTGCAGAGGTCACATGACAGGTGGTTACAGTGCCTGCCAGGCAAGTAAAATTGTAGTATGAATACATGATGAACACCAGACATGGTTACCACTGTTTATGGTTCTGTAATAGAATAGAAGACTACAGGAAGAAAGATTTTGTAAGTAGGCAGTAAATCAGTTGACTATTTTTATTTATTTTGATTATTTAATCATTAGAAATATGACTGATAATAAAATTTGTGTATTTCCCTCCCCAGCTTTCTTTCCTAATTTTGTGTCCAAAGTGGGAGAAAGTGACAAACAGGAAAGAAGCAAAGGGATCAAATAAGGAGACCAATCAGGCACTTGTTTTGACATCAGATGAACTCACTATGTTCGCACCCACACATGATAACGACAGGAAATAATCACTGCCTGGATTACGATTCACACTGAGGTTTTTTTGTAATGTTCTGAGCATTTGTTGTGAGTTTTGACAAACAACAAAATCATCCTGTTGGTTTAAAATGAAGGAACTGTAATCAAGAGATGATTTGAATCAGCACAACATATTGTCAAAGATCTATTGACTAACTTTACCTCGCCCTTACCTGAAGAGAGGTCAGGGTAAACTTTCTCACTTTAATCCATGATATTTTTCTCATGTTGATGTTAATAAATTGTGCAACAACAACGAATAAGGTAATAAAAGATTATTTTGATAAGGAAATAGACAGCAATAGAGAGAAATAGAAAAGTGAGTGAGTGGAACAATGAAAGCATTAGGATAGTTTCTTTGTCATATACTTACAACTGTATGAAACTAAACTTCTACCTAGTAACCACAGACAGTAAGCATGCACACACACATATTATGTGCTCTTGTATCACCCAACAAGCAAATTTGTCCTCGACCACTAAAATCAATTTGAGCTAAAATTTAAAAAAATGTGTAAACCAGATAAACAGCACAGCTAAATTAAAGGCTGAATGAATGATTGTGTCTGTATGCATGTATGTGTGTGTCTGCCTGAATGTATTTAGTAGCAGCTCCATCCTTGCATTATCAAGAAGCCTGTGGTTTATCTGTGAGGTAGTCCTCCAGCGACTTTAATAAGCTTATGTCTTGTCTGTAATTAGCAGCTAATACAGGATGAAAGTGGAGCTGCTAATGCCTCCTTCTCCCAATCCAATGGCTTTAACGTACAACATCAATAAAGCACTCAATGGCACAGTAGGGAGCGATGTTATAGGCATGTGCACGTTTGTGTTTTCTCAAAGAGAGACTCTCTCAGACAGGGTAATTAGTAGATACATAATGTAGCATCCATCCCAAATTCTTCCCTTTGGCTCATAATGAAAAAAACTGACAAATAGATTCAGAATCAGATAAGATATTATTTTGTTTTAGAATGATCAAAAAGGCTTTGGCAATATTACTCATTCACTTGGCACGTCCATATGTCTTTCAGTCAAAGCTTAACATATCTAATTCCCAATAGAATGGCATTATAATTGTGGTAACGACTTGTAAAATAAAAAAAATGTCTTTTAAAGTTACTATAAGATGGCAATACATGATAAAATACAGACGTTTAAAGTCATCTGTCGCCGCACAGTGACAGCGCAAGCATATAAGTTATCACATTTAGTCATTTAAATGAATGATGATCCCAGGAGGAGGCTTAGAGAGCGTGATGGCCCTCCTACTGAGATCCTATCACAACACAGGCAAAAATTACATATCCAGGACACATGTTGATTGGATCTGCGTATCTGGTTAACAGATTAAGTAACACGATAATTAGAACGGCCTGTGTGATCTGGAAGGCTGCATAGCATCCTGATCCCAAACATTCACACCCTTCATTAACATGTGACCTTGTTATCCAGATAACATGTGGATAAAGAGACTGCATCTTAATGCAAGTGATTTAACTTAGGTTGGCTCATTAGGCCTATTCTAAGGATATATGCACCACCTTTTAGGGACATCTACTTCATCTGATAGGTTTCTTAAATCCTGTATAAATGCTGTCACGGTGACCTCTTCCTAATATTACCTCTGCTGTAAATCCTTATCTGGATACGATTAGGATTATACAACATGAGATATGTAAGTAGAACACTGACCGTTTTGCAGAGGCAGGAACTTACTGCACATGACTAAGCCTGTTCCATTCCACCCCTCCAGAGGAATCCAGTCACCATAGGCATCTCACAGCAAACAGCCTAACAACACATACACAACACCAGAACCAGTGTTACAATAAACAGAATAAGGTGATGAATCTGAAAATATTTTATGATGAGATATAGTTGGAAGTGATTTATTCCACAGCAAATGTTCATTTGTACAACTTGCTACATTTAAAGCCTTTGTACATTTGTACATTTATTTAGCCAATCTGTCAGCCCCATGTGATTTCTTGGACTATGGCACAACAACATGCCGACATACCGACAGACATCGGACCGCCTCTGAGAATGATGTCGGGTACAGCTACGTACTGTTACAAGTCCGAAGCCCATTGCGGTGTAAATTCTGAACAGAATTATTTAAAAGATCTTTTACTGTGGTATAGAAATGTGTGACATTGACAAATGGATCCTAACAAAGTATATAACAGAGATGTAAGCTGCTTTTAAATGCTGCATGCTTTGAAAAACTGCTTACTACTTTACTTCTGTTAGAAGAATTGATTTGAATCAAGGACAATCAGTGGCATTGATGTAAACACATGTGTTCAGCAGGACTGCAGAGAGATGGTGAATGATCCTGGGGTCTTAGCTTTAAATATCAATGTGCATCCTAACAGCCACTTAGGGCAGAGGGTGCAGAAAGTAATTAATTGGTAACCTCAGCTGTCCCTGCTGTCACAGAGGTTGGAACAAGCAGACTGTTATTATCTCCTGTTGTTTACTGCAATAGTAATGTCATGTAATGTAGTTACTTCTACAATGATTCACCATTCAAATATACACTGATTCCTTTATTTATCCACCAAAAACACAAGTATTGAAATATATGTTATGTTATTATGTAATCACCATGTATAATAAGTATCATATTCTTTCCAAAATGTATGTTGTGAAAGACAACATGTATTCTTTTAGAAATGAAGGAGGAACAAAAAATGTTTAGACATACACACACACAGGGTCTGTGTCCTCACCACAGTCCAGCAATAATACTGACCCACAGCAGCCCACTTGGTTTACAGTCCCCTCAGATCAGCTGCAGTGACCAGTCGATAAAGAGATTTCCAGTGACGAGTTGTTGCTCTGGGATCCTCACTCCTCTGAGATGCATATATTGGATCAGAACATCCTCAGTGATGGTGGACTTCAGTCGATTTCCGGGTCAGGGGCTGAAGGATGGAGGACCTAGGAAATGAGGAGGCATAATTAATGAATTGGAAAGGACTCTGTGTGTGACTTTTTCTCTACGCTCATCGGAAAACTTTCCACTTCACACTGGCTCATGTGACTATTGATTTTCCCTTTAGATGAAGTAGAAGTAGAATTTACTTATCAGTGAGGATGATAATCTTTTATTCACTCACTTATTTGTGTTCAAAAAGTTTTTCAGTGTGTGAAATGGTATACATCTGAGCTGTTAAGTAATTTTATTTTTTTTTGCCTCTTGTACATTTGTTCATACAAGAATATGTATTATGCCAGTAATATTTTTTGAAAAATCTTGTCTTAGACTTAAAATAATAAGCAAACTTATTTTGATGATAATGATTATATTATATTATAATGATAATTGTTGGAGAAAATGAAATTAAAATGTGTTTTTTTCAAATAAACGTATTTTCAGATAAAATATGACATTTACTCAGTAAAAGAAAGAGTGGTGTGTGTGTGTGTTTGTTTGCCTGGCTGCTTATAACCCATATTCTATATTCTATATCTGTTTCCTGTTCGTTGGAAGCAAACAAATGAATGAAATCTCATCCCAGCCATGTGGCTCAGACCCTTTTGCTGATTACACGTTTCCTTATTTACAGAAAATTTCCCTAACTCTTCCAAAGTCTCAAACAACTACATGTGCCAAATAGTTCCACAGGACCAGCTTGCATTCTAGGCTGAAGGAGACACAGGTCACCACATTCTGTGACCTCGTACAACCGCAGGCCTGGGAAACTGGATTTGGAAGCTGGACACGGGCACAGGGTCGGGTCTTTTGGCTGTAGCCAGGCTGTGAACGTTGTTCACAACATGCTTCCTGACTTAAGTCTGAGCTGCTTCAGAAGCTGTGAATAGAATTTTCCATTCGTCTCCATTTTTGTGTTGTGATTGTGTGCTCACAGTTGAAAGAGTTTAGGCGAGTCTGGAGAAAAGAACCGCATGCAGTGTCAGTTAAGTCAACCCCAGGCTGCTCAGAAGGGGTTCAAACCATCTGGGTTGGCCGTGGAGTTTGGAGCCTCACATGGCGTAAGAGGATGCTGGAGTATTTGGTATAAACCTCTCACATACTGCTGATGTACATTTGAGGGTTAGTAACAGGGTTATCGCTACAAACAGACACGAGGTGCACCTTGATCCAAACACAGAGGAGGGCTGTCTGCCTTGCAGGGAGGTAGAACCGCTGCAACGTTTGGTCTTAGATTGCTGCAGGTGTGAGAGGTCGTGCGAGGTGAAGGCATTACCTTCATATAACAGAGACAGTGGCAACGGACACAGGAGATGATTTGGTGTGCAGTTTAAAGAGCTGGCAAAGCTATGTGAAAACGTAGAAAAACAGGACAATCTACTTTGATTCAGTGGGCCCGGGAAAATCAGATGTATCAATGGAAATCAAAATGAATGGTGAAAAATGGTGACAAAGACATTTCACTGTTTAAAATCTGATCTATAACGGCATTTCTTTCCCAATTAAAAAAAAATATTATCAAACTATACACACAGACTGTATACACCTTTCACATACTGATATATGGAGACATGGATATATATAAATGTAAAACTATTTAGCTATGTTCAAAACTACATAATTTTGATATAATTGTTTAACTATTGAACTATATTTAACCGTAATTACCAAAAACAGAACTAGAACAGAAAGCATACACACTGACCAATACATACCATACGCTATCTTGCACATATTACATACATACATACATATTCCATACGGGACACTAGAATAGATTATGTCATGCCGGTGTTAAAGAGTCTGATGCCATTTGAATGAATGATCTGCGGCAGTGAAATTAATTAACTTGATTAGGTGACATTTGGACTGGATTAAGATGTAAATGATTAAACAGTCATGCTCAAATGTAAGAGGGCAAATTTAACTATTTAGGGATTTTCTCTTTGTCATGGTTAAGTCCCTGCTGATCCACTAGTTAGTACCAGTGTCTACAGTCCAACAGACTTTTTCTTTAACATGACCACATTTTCTACCTGCTGGTGCAATACCCTGTTTGTCTAGCTTGTGTTTCAACTCCTTTTCATGCTGCTATAAGCACAGGGGGGTCCATCCAGAATTGAGATATGCATGTGTATATCAGAGGTAAGAACCCATATTGCCCTCCTCTTTCTGCTGACTTCAGACTTAGTTGAAGACTTCAGTACCTCTCAGACCTCTGACTTATGTGAGCGAGCAGCGTCTGCAGTTCTCCACAATCCAGACTTTGGACTTGGAGCTGTGAAGCTTAATGCTTGTATGTGGTTGTGTAAGTTCAGTGGGTGGTGTTGTTGTTGTTTCAATGTAATTTTGGCTTCAACTAGTGCCACTTATATATTTGAAGCAGTGAAGATGTCTAAAGTTAATTGGATTATTCTGTCATAATTTTCAGATATGAAAGATAACATAACTTATTATGGTTCTTCATGTATTTTGCACAGAACAAAGTAAAAACAAGTAAAATAAGATAATTATGGCTAAATTTAATACTCTACAGTGTTAAACATACAGCTTCCTGTGCAACTGTCTCCTTTTTGCCGCATATTATTATAGCAGAAAAGTCTCAAATGTTGAGAAATATGTTGCTTTATTTCAATGCAAGAATGGAGTCGGTCCCAGCCAATTCACATCCAGATCATTCTTGATAAAGAGCAACATGAATTCTTCTACGTGGTTGGAAAGCCCATCATCTGCATATCTGCTTGATAAAGTAAAACAAAAGCTAAAGTCATATTCTATTGTCTTTTTTTTTATTATTATTTCATCTAATGACGAATTCATGCCATCAAATGTATTTTATTAAAAGTTAATAGAAATGTGAA
Organism: Brotula barbata; assembly: GCA_900303265.1. Taxonomy (NCBI): domain Eukaryota; kingdom Metazoa; phylum Chordata; class Actinopteri; order Ophidiiformes; family Ophidiidae; genus Brotula; species Brotula barbata. The sequence continues at coordinate 22,171 of OMNV01016491.1, read as the reverse complement.
TTAATAATGGACTTACCTCAGTGATGAGACCTCTCAGACAGACCAGCTTCAAATCACTTCTCACTCTCAATGTGCACATTATTTTGTATCATTCCATTTCCATTCACCATATCCACAAGTTACTCCAACCATGAAGCTGTCTGGCATGTGTGTCTACTAATAAGGTCGTTAATATTCATACCGTCACAGAAATAAGACACACACATACAGTACATGAGCAAGCATACTTGCCACATGAACAAAGAATATCAGTTGTCTGTTCACATATATTTTTGAAGGTTCCACATATTTCATTGTGATGAAATGATCATTTTCTCTTTTTTTTTTTTTTGTCTGTTTCTGCCTCATTTTGTGTTTCTGCTGATTTTGTGATTTCCTCTCCATGTGCTGTATGTTTCTGTTATTTTGGCTGTTTTCCCTCCCTGTAATTTAACAGCTCGAAAAGTCTCATCAAGTTGGTTTAATTTAATTTAATAATGTTTTATCAATACTATTTTTATGTCACCACTGACAACTTAATTAACCATTAAAACTAAAAAACGGTCCAAAAGGCAAAGCTATACGAGATAAAAATGATTGCTTTATATTCATGTTTATAAGCATAAAAGATCAATTTTATTTTTTATCTAATAAAGACCTGGGAGTTGTGGGCTTAAGCTTCGCCTATGAAGCGAATAACGTTTTCATGTTTTTGTTCTCATTGCTGATATTTATTTCAATGCCTTGAGTTAGGAAAACAGCACAAAAGAAATAGATCATCTTTTCTATTATTAACAATTTTATCGATATAAAGAGCTGATTCTGCAGGTCTACATTTGCCTGTCTGTTTTTATTTTCATATTAACATTTACAACAGCTCAATATGAGCATTTTGCTTACTGAAAGGAGATTATTGACCCACCAAGAATCTCTCTCTTCTCAGCCAAATTCACTATGATGTTGATAACAAATTATTTGATGGAAATATAACAAATAATGTTCACCAGGAGAAGCTGTACAAATAGGGCGATCGGGAAAATCAGCTCAGAATGAACACCGGTGGTGCATGGCTGCAATGGTGTTTCTGGCAAATTTTAACTGCATAATGAAAAGCCCAAAAAGTACGAGACCATGTGTCACCTCTAGAGTTCTACTTCAAATATTGCCCATGTGCAGTCTCACCATCTGTCAGACAAATTTTGAAAAACACATCTAACAGGCAATAAGGCATATAATTTCTAGAAAGTAATGAATTGTGTGATTTTTGTTTGGGAGTATTTTATCTCTTTTTGTTGTTTAAGAGTGAGCTCATCAAACATGGGCTCCATCCAGACTGAATAAAGCACCATGGGAAAATAGACCAGCCAAGACACAGAGCACAAAACCCTTTGTAATCTATTCTGAGGAACTGGGTAAAGGTAAACACAACAAGCTTATCAGCATCTCTGCAGATACACAACAACAGTAATAGCAATGATTTCCCGGACAGGGCAACAAATGTCTCACGATTGAGAACGTATCCCTCACTTTGTATAGTTGAAGTAGGATGAATTCACCCTCAAGGAGATTGCAGTGGTGTCTCACAGCTATACCACTTTGTGTTGAGCCAAAGAGTCTACCAAGAATTTACAAGCTGTTCCTAGAGTGGATTTGTACTTGCTCAGCTAAGACTGTGATCAGTTTGGCACATTAAGGAATTTTATGTGTGCTCTTTGCAAGCCTGTTTGGCAGCGCTTTTATCGAGAATAGGCTTAGGCGACGTTCAGTGCCGGTGTTTACATGTGCAGATATTTTCAGGTGATGTCAAATAAACAATATACTCTAACATTTAGGTGCATGAACATATGTTAATTCCCCAGGGCAGACGATGCAGATACCAGAATCTCAAGGATAATGGCTGTGTGTGTGTGCACGTGTGTGTGTGTGTGTGTGTGTGTGTGTAAAGAGATAATGCACAGATTTTCCCCTTTGTCAATATGGTGACTATTTACCTTAGAAGATTGGAAGCCCCTGTCGGTCCTAGTCAGCCTTACAGGTCTCTCACTCTCTCTCTCTTTCCCTGTGTGTGTGTGTGTGTGTGTGTGTGTGTGTGGTTGAAGTATTTCAAGTATTAAATTCCTGCTACAACATCCTTTATCTGCAATAACCACCACCATATGTTTCCTGTAGCGGCAAATAAGACTTGCACAATACCAAGAAAATGTCACACCTTTCATCCCTGCAAAATGTCCTTGGTTGGACTGTATTTCCTGGATGAACAGCACTTTTCAGGCCGTGCCACAACATCACTGTCTGTACATTTTTTTTTAAACGTCATGTATATTCATAGACTGATTCTTCAGTGTTGAATCCTGACCACCACCACCACCATTTGGGATCTTGTATCTTCTCTGTATTTGGTTATTGCGGTGGCTTGGATCACCTCAGGACCAGGATTTTGGGTCGGATCCGTTCATGGCTTGTTGGATTTGGATCAGTGCTGACGAATGATTTCGAGTTCCTTTTGTGCTGTTTTTTGTGGTAATCAGGGAGGAGAAGCCCGGATCTTCTGTTTGTTAAACTGTAATCACGGTAAATATCATTTTCAATATGGTCAAATTTTGTACATGGACTGCAATGAATCATGGACTACACCAAAATACAAAAATGAAAGGTCATCCTGTTAACTTTGTAAGATGGTTTCCCGGCATGTACACAACAAAATGTGACAGAAACTAACAGCAGTAATAAGCTGTCTTAGATACATTGGCTACCACAAACGTATCCATACTGTATACTGTGAATACTTCAATGTCTGCACTCCACCGTCATTCCACGGCACTGTGCTGAAGTCACGCTGAGAATGCCTGGTTTAAACCTGACTCATGTCCCTTTTTTAGACATTTGTAGGACATCGCTGTACATATATTGGCAAATTGTAATTCGTCAGAATATGAGAGGTTCAGATTAAGGGTGAAATACTGTCTTGAAATGACAATTTTGCAGATCATACTGTGATCATACCGTGATTATGTTAAATGTCATATACACTTGGAGAAGAGTGGAATCGTGTTTTTGCCTTGGTAGTAGTGCAAGTGCAAGTGCAAATATTCAGGGTGTTGAGTGCATGTAAATGTAATGACTGTCCTATAGTCAAACTGTTAGAGGGCACTTCTACACATCTACAGCATATTGTAGCTATCAGCATTAACTGAATTGCTATGAAATCAAAGCCAAGTGAATTTGAATCGATTTGATCCATTTCAGTGGCCTCGCTGATGGGCTCGATGATACTTACGATGTCAGACATTCAAATTGCCTCTTAAGACCGGGAGGAATACTAAGACAGAGATCACCTAAGTCTTTTCTCTGGGTGTGAAAGAGTGCAGATGTGGAAGACAAGAGTTTTAGTGGCATGTTAAAAGAGGGAAAGAGGTACAACGCAAGAAGAAAGGAGGGAAAGAAATAGAGTTGAAGTATTTCCTTGGGGGTGAGAGCTGTCTTTTAAATGACAGTTTGAAGATTGTGAATGCATTCTCCATGGATATTTATCATTTCCCTGTGGATGCATATTCCCAACCAGCTACAACTTATCAGCACAGACCGACAGGAAGAAGAAGGACGTCCCTGCTGAGGGAAACAGGAGAAGAGAAGCATTATTTGGATGGTAATGCTTTTGAGCACAACGTTACAGCTAAGGCATGAGCACAGGAAATCTGTTGTATTAATGGAGATTTTAGTATACAAATAATATCCACAGATGGGAGTGTGGACCACATTTCCATCATTCTGCAATAGGATGAAAAATCCCACGTTCATATTTTTTGATGACTGTTTGTGTATTGATGCAAGAACAGGACTGTGTATCTTCCAGTTTGAAACAAGATGCCTTTATTTTTACTGGCACGGTCCAGCAGTCTTACATAATCGTGACATGACTAAATGCCTCCACCAATATGTTTGGGTGCAATCGTGCTGCCACCTGTATTACTATTTTTCATATTGCTTTTATGAGCAAAATGTAATCTGCAAATGTGGTTGTTGGAGATTGGTTCTTGGCATATGACAGGTTGCCATGTATTGAAAATAATTACAGTATAATTAGTGTTAGGCAAGCAAAACCAAGGTGAGGGAAAGGTCATGGCCGACTATCATCAGGTTCAGTCATTCATTTCAAATGAATGTTAAACAATAGCTCATGAGATGGAATGTGAAGGCCTAATGTCATAAAATACTAAATAATTGCATATAAATAAAGGGTAGAAGGCAGAGTTGTAGACAGAGGCAGATATCTACATGCTTATCAGGCCATTGAACGTAGCAGATTTAGTATCCTAATTGTCCAAATTTGGTTTGGATCAGCAGTCAGCAAATTATCTGCTGGCAGGACCAATTTACAGATCAATCAAATCAAACAGAGCAGTCACCACACTCACGGGAAACATGCCTGGCTTTATTACCTGTCATCGGCAGCTCCCCGAACAAGACGTGTAACGTGTGCAGATGACACGCAGCATTTATCCAAGGAAACGTGTCATCACCGGCCTGTCAGAGCTGTGCCGGTCCAGAGAACGATCCTGACATCCGTGATGTTTCAGGAGTCAGCAGGAGATTGTGAACATGTTTACGGCCGAGACACACGTCTGTATAACATCACTTGGCTTTGTATGTGACACCTTTTCAATATGATTCTTAGGAATGGCTGTGGCACGTTATACTGAATGAGTCTTTATTATGTTCTCCATCTTGTTTCAATTTAAATGATTGAAAATGTAAGAGGTTTTGAAACAGAGGGGAAATGAAGAGTGTCATTGTACTATTAGACATTAATCATCTCCTAAATTGCCTATGTTGACAAATTGTTTCCTTCTTGAACAGGAAGGATATTACTGAGTAGCACTCAACTTATGAGTCACCCACAGATCCCTTACACGCAGGTGTGTTGTGGGCAGAATAGAGTCACCAAACGGACCTGATGTGTGCTGTTGTGATTTTAAGTGGGTCACTTCTTGACACTGGAACACTATGGCTTTGTCATGTTTCGCTGTTGTGCTTTTCTAGCAGACACCAGATGCAATTTAATCTAAACCTTCTCTCCATCTTTGCTTCCTCTCTCCGTCCTTATTAGTTTCTAATGTTTTATTCCCATCTATCAACTGCTCTCTCTCTCTCTCTTTCTCTCTCTCATCTGTTGCTCTCTCCCTATCTCCTGTTTCCTCACCATCTGTCTCAGAGGAGGATTCACTAACAGGCTACTTGACAGCAGAGAGGAGTACAGGGAGAGTGGCCTTTTTCTAGCAAGTCAGCTCGTCGCCCAAGGCTAATTAAATACCGCTTGCCCCTCTCTCTCTCTCTCTCCCTCTCTCTCTCTCTCTCCCTCTCCCTCTCTCTCTCTCACTCTATTGTTCCATCTCCCTGTGTCTCTCCTTCTCAAAGTGGGTGCTTTTACTAAACTGAATTGGCACACTTCCCTCTCTCTCTTTTATTATTCTAAGGTCTCTCACTCTCCACCTCTCTCTCTTTCGCTCTATCCTCTTGTTCCCAGTCATTGCCTTGGGCTCCTACACTCAAATTAACCTTTCACTATAACAATCACACAGGGGAGCCATAGCCAGGAAGGTGTGTGTATATGAGTGTGTGAGTGTGCGTGTGCGCAAGTGTGTGTGTGTGTGTGTCTGATAGGGTCAACCTAAGCCCTGTCCATGTAATTGTGAATTAGAGTCTTAAATGAGCTCAACTTCCCCTTGCTGATGGTGGGATCAAGAGAGCAGGGGCGGCGGCGGCGGGGGGTGGGG